>CANXYC010043274.1:0-22072 GCA_948193065.1 Aleurites moluccanus
TTGATGCAATGTAAACTCACCTAAGCCTTCCAATTGCCAATGCAATAGCTAATTTCCACCAATTCTCCAAAATCCCCAAATTAAACAAACTTTGAAAACTCAATTCCTTCAATCTACAATTCCACATCAAATTAACCATCAATTAGTTGTTTATTCCTATCCAATTGAACATTTCTAACATCAATTTGACATTCCTAACACTAATTCAATATCTCACCCTTTACAACTTTAAATTCAACATTCAAATTGCAATTACTTTCAATTATGGATAATCTAATGCAATTAAACTAATTAACCATTCAATTCAACCTAAATAATCACTAAAACATTAATCAAACTAAACAAATGAACTACTTTACCTCTAAGCTCTTCCATGGCCGAAATTTCAAATCAATAGGCCTCCCAATCCTTTGCTCCAATCAACAAATTAAAGTTAGAATTGAGTAGTTAATTTTGCTATCAAATTTTGTTAAATTTGGTTAAGAAGTGAAGAAGTTATGAATTAAAGAATTCGAAGGAAGAAAATGGCAACAATGGAGTGAACAAAATGAAGAAGAAAGCTGCTGGAAATCGTGAGTTACAGCCCCCAAATAAGATAAAATTGAGTGCCAAATTAGAACTTAATCTCTCAAGTTTCAATCTTTGCATTTTGGTCCTTAAATCTTCTGAAATTTATTTTGAATGTTCTGTTAAGATTTTGATACCAGTGTAAAAAAGGAAACATGCTTATTTTAATTTATCCTTAATTATAAAAATAGCTCTGGAGTCATTCTGTAACTCCGACTGATCCATTTCCACAATTCAACTTGAATTACCTTTTATTTACCAAAATGCCATTCTTTACTTTTCAGTATTCCTAAATGATTTTCAATTCTTTATTTTTACCAAAATTACACAAATTATGGTCATATTTTACCCCCAAGTCAATCTCAGAAATTCTTCTCTCGACCGGACTGCTAATTTCTCGGCAGTGTCCCGACACCGCCAGATTCCGGAAAAATTTCAAATTTGCTTTCTAACTGTGTCTCTAAAATTATTCCCCATCAATTCAAGACTAATGGATCACATACTGAGAATTTATTCATGCACATGAGTTAGAAATTTGTAGGGTATTACAGATCCGATTTTGACAACCATGAGTTTAAGTATGAAAGAGAATATATGGAATCTAGTTGAAAAGTATGAAGTTTATTGAGGCTGTGATTCTCAGTAAGTGTAGAATTATAAAGATATTGGGCCTTGCATTAAGGAAAAAATCTTACTGGATAAAGTGTTGAATCTCTTGAATTGGATATGTTGACCTCTCTGGATGGAGGTGTTGACATTGCTAGATGAAATGATGTTGAGCTCTCTGGATGAGATCTTGACTTTATTGAATAGAACAATTGACCTCACCAAATGAAGGTGTTTAATTTGATGGATGAAAAGTTTGAAGTTGGGTATTGGAGCAGAGATTAATTCTTATCCTGAATGGCAAAAATAAACAATATTAGGAGGTCTGCGCCAGGTCATACAATGCATAAGTTAGTATGACTGGATATACAAAGCTAAAGGCTCAAGGAAAGAGTAGACCTAGAGCTAATGTCATGCTTTCCTAAGTGAGAGGTCTTAAGAGACTTTCATTATGACATTTTTTAGCAGGAAAAGATAGTCCTTAGACATGGATAGGTATAAGACTACCAAATACTAGTAGAACCCAAAACTTCCTAGATTAATATATATATACAATCTTTATGCGATCGATAAAATCAATCATAAAATAAACAAATTCATCCATTTTATTACCATCCCTTTGTTCGTTATATATCAAAGATCAACCTCTAAGCCATCATCCTTAATAAATAAGGAAAAGTCTAATAATATATTAATATTATCAAGGAAAAGTCCAATAATATATTAATACTATCTTTGTATCTATTTATTTTCATACTACGGAATAATACAAATAGCACAATTACAATACAAAGGAATTTTCAAAACTATATATCGCAGTAGCTTCTTGTGAAGGAAAACAATCAAGAAGTTTTATCTTCTTCTTGAGGACCTACTCTACTTTAACACCTAAAAAATAATTGAAGAATAATGAGTTTTCAACTTAATGAATTATGAAATATATTAATATCTAGAGATTCTTGAAGGAATAACAATGAATTATCTATCTATTTACATAAACATATTAATACAATAAGGGTCAGTAGTCAATAATATTAATGTGTCTAGAAGGAATGACACCAACCAATCAATACATACATGGCATAACAAAATAGTAAACAGTAATAGTAAATAGGGCAATACCACTCCCTTTAACTATAAACATATACTTACGAGAAACATATGCCTACGGCACTATGGTCCCTCCTAGGTGGAACATTGATAATTCAAACTCTACCAGTTGAGTAATTGGTACACACGGTCCAATAGATTTTTTACTAGTGACAAAGGCATCCTATCACAAATGTGGTCTACAGCTTGGAAATATCTAGATAGGTACAATAACAGCATATCGATTCAAATGGACTCTTATTAATAATAGAATAATAATCCATATCAATTAGTTCGATAGAAGGTCATTATCAATGGAACACTAAGGTTTACAATGAACATGGTTTCTAATGAATAGTACAGTTTGTTAGACTTTTAGTGTTCTAACATGCTCATTTTGATGGGTACAAATAACTAATTAATCAACTAATTTTATTTGTTTAATTGTATGCAAGGATTACTTTTCAGAATTGCATATTACTAGTATGTAGCACCGCTACTAATGACCACAAAAGAAAAAAAATCTGAGATGCTGGAAAATAGCCCCTCTACAAGTTAAGTAACCACCGCTACATGTTAACTAGCCACCGCTACCAAGCAGTTGCAATCGCTACTAAGAAGTGCAAAAGGTCCAGTAGCTTAAATTTAGGAAAAGAGTTAAGTAGCGCACACTACTAATATATGTCTTCACTGTTACATAAGTATGAAATTAAGTAGTAGTCGCTACAGACATGTCATTGCCGCGATTATAAAGTCTAGAAGCTTAAGGAACCAAGTGAGCAGAGAAGTAGCGCCCACTATGGAGAAAGCTCATAGACATAATAGCCTTTTGGAGAAATTAGATGATGAGTCGCAACCACTAAATGTTAAGTAGTGCCTATTACTTATGGAATTCACAGGCACTACAAGTCAAGTAGCAGCCATGAAGTTCTTCACCTATGTTAAGTAGTGCCTGCTACTTCCTTTGTAGTTGTCGCTACAGTTCGAACTCTGATAGAAAAATAGCAGTTGGAAGTACAAAGTTTTGCATTAAATGTGCATTTAATGCACTTAAATGACTCTATTAAGCTAAAGACTATTAGTATGAGTTGGTATGAAGTTAATGGAGATTGAACAACCTCTATTCTTGCATTAATTCATTCTATTGAACATTTAAGAGTTCTTAAACTTATTTTTGAGTTGTCTAATTATAAAGAGAATTAATTATCATTCTTCAAGGTTGTTGAAGAGAAATTAATTTATGAGAGTTGGGTAAAAATTAGTGGGTTAATTCTTTCTCATCTATTGTAATTCTTTTGGGTTTAATTGAGCCTTATTGTAAAACACAATGTAAAGTTTAGTGTGAGCTAAAACACTTAAGATTTGATATTGTACCTCTGAAAAAGATCAAAGTTAGTGAAATACTCAAGTGTGATTTTGAGAAGTGGACGTAGGCTTGTTTTTTGTCAAACCATTATAAATTTCTTATATTGATTTTCTTTCCTTCATCTCCTTATTAATTTTTACTTGTTGTTAATTTTTAAAACAACCAATTCACCTCCCCTCTTGGTTGCCAAGGGACTTTCAATTGGTATCAGAGCTTTGTATTCATAACTCTAAAAATTTAATCATCTTGGATCAAAGATCAAATAGCAAACCAAGCAACCGATATCGTTGAAGGCGGTTCTACCATGAGACCACCTTACTTCAATAGTACCGACTATTTATATTGGAAAAATAGGATGCAAATTTACATGGATAGTGATGGCATTGATTTATTAGATATTATATAAGTGGGTTACACGATTCCTATAAAAACCATTTATGATATAAAAATTATAAAGCCAAAAATCGAATGGATAGTCGTGGAAAAGAAAACTAATGGGAGGAATCGAAAAATGATGAATACTCTTTATTGTGCCCTAAATAGAGAGGAGTATGGAAAACTCCCCCATTGCATCTCAACAAAAAAAAAAAATTGAGACACTCTTAAGATCACTCGTGAAGCAACCAATCAAGTAAAAGGAAAGAATATACAAATTCTTACTCATGAATATGAGCTTTTCCAAATGCTACCTAATGAGAAGGTATCTGAAATGTACAATTGTCTAATGATGATTGTCAATCAAATGAGGAAGCTTGGGAAGAATTATTCTCAAGAATACATCAATTGCAAAATATTGAGAGTTCTCCCCAAGAAAGATTGGGAAGCAAGAGTTGCTTAAATTGAGGAAGCTAATGACTTGAGCACCGTCTCAACAGATAATTGTGAGGCCTCGCCCGAGCACCTCGTCCGGTCCGCTTAGAATCAGAATGCTCATTATAGGTGATTTCTCACGATTGTGATGGCATCCACGCCTTTATTGTAAATTGATTTTTATTTTGAAATGAATCGGGGAGTCGCCACCTTAAGTTATTTTTGTTGGAAAAATTTAAGGAAAAAATCTATTTTTTGACTCCAATCTTTATTCCAAAGGAAAAATGCACTAGACCTTCAAAACCAAAGAAGATTCGGAGGTTAGGGTTTCGGTTAATACTTGGTTCTTATGCTTAACTTTGATTTAAATGATTTTTTATGAGCAATTTAAGAATGACATTTATACATGAATGAGTAAGTAAAGCAATAAAAAAAATTAAAGCAATTAGATAAATCATAAAGCAATAAGCAGATTAATTATTACAATTAAAACCCCAAAATAGAGGATATCAACTCTAGCCCTTATGGGTTCTAGGTTGATCACACATTCCTCAAATAAGTTAAAACGTAAAAGGGAAAATAGTTTTTTATAGCTTTTGGATTTGATGCTTTTAAAATAAGCAGGCTTACGTATCCCTTTGAATAGGAATCAAAATCCACGTAGTTTGTCCTTCTTGTGAATGGATTGGTATGATTTTAAACCCAATTTATCTTGATTTGTTTGTTTGGTGCTTTACCGAATTGAAAAGAATAAGTTTGGAGATTATACCTTTGGTCTTGATCTTGGAGGAGGAGGTAGTTCGAGGTCATTTCTAGAACGGAGTTCCACCTTGGGAAGCTATAGAGACGATCAGATTGCCTCCTTAGAGCAGGATTCCTCTTTGTAGACAGAAGAATTTAGCAAATTTTAAAATCAAGTTAAATTAATGTTTGGAAGAACCAAGCGCCTCAAATTTGTCATTCTTTAGCTAAAAGAGAACTAAAGAAATAAGAAAGCAGATATAGGAGGGAGAAGATAATGAAATCAAATAGTGAAAACTAAACCAAAGTGATTTCGGTGTGCTTTGGGAGGTGGAGGAAGCTCTCTATTTATAATAGAGGCTTAGAGGGTCTTATTTCCTCATTTTCGATGCAGGATTTGGTGAAAAAGGTACAAATATGAAGCTGTCACCGAGCAGAAGGGGGAGTATAACCGAAGGGTTGATGGCGCCTCCATAGAGGAAGGGTGGCACATGGTGCAAATGAGGGTGGAAACAAAGAGGATGGTCAATGTTGCCGCCCTTAAGGCAAGGCAGCAATGCCATCCTTTCAGGGTGGTAGCTCAAGCCTAGATCCTATCTGTGTCGGTCTGTGAATGGGCCAAACTCCGGTTAGTGTCGTTCGGCTTGGCATAAGTCCGAGGGGTGTAAAAAATCAGTGTTCACAACTGCCTCCATCATGGTTGTCCATTTTGGATGGCAAATGTGATGTTAATGAACCGTGTTGTTTCTATCTGTTTGAAACAAAATAAGAGCTAAAAAAACGTACCTTGAGGCACTTGAAGACGTGTGAGTATGATCTGGCCAGCTTCAAACCATTTCTAATTTTTTTGACATTTTTTTGTTTCTGATGTTTTCTGTATAACAGGAGCGTCCCAGGTCAAAATTGGGCAAATGATAGCTCGATGGATAAAAAAAAAATCATACAATCATGAAAAATTTACCGCGTTTCATTCTGACTTTAAATGGTTTGAAACTAGGTCTTACCTTATTTTTGGTCAGGGTAAGGATATGATCGTCATTTTGAAAATACTTAAAATCTATAAATAAAGGTGTGGTTTTCATTCCTCACTCACTCTCATTTTCAAATTATCTTTTCCTCTCTCTCAATTTCTTTCTCTAAAGTTTTCTCTTTTTAACTTTTCTCTATGGCTTCTTCTTCTGGTAATGTTGTCAGCAACAATGGACATCATAGCTATGAGGCCCCGTGGGAGAATCCTGACCCAGAAGATCTGTTACAGGAATCAGAACAACATGTCTCTTGGGATGACAGGATTGAAATATTCTTATTTTCTTTTCTCTCCTTTTTTATTATTATTTTTTCTCTTTTTTTTTTATTCTTTTCTCTCCTTTTTTTTATTATTTTTTTCTTCTTTTTATTTATTTATTTTTTATGAATAAAGCATACCGTACTTAGGAACAAAGGTGCAAGGTCAAATTTAACTTACTTGGTTGATGCTCTATCAACCGAAACTCCAGTAAAGCCTCTATTAGAGCCCACTAGTTTTGTATCCTTTTTGAAAGTCAAGGCATCTCCTGAGAGCAATGTCACTTTGATAAAAGCTCTGGCTAAAAGGTGGTGGGATATTATCAATACTTTCCACTTTCCATGTGAGGAGTTGATAGTTACTCTGCTTGATTTGTCGATGCTAACCAATCTTTGTTTCGGGACTCATCACCTAGATTATTACTCTGATTGGAGGACCACTTTTACTCCTGATGATCTGATTAGTCTCATAGGTCAAGATCCTCCTCCAGATCGCATATCGGTGCCCCGCACTTGGCTACAGGCTCGCCTAAAGGAAATGGAACCCTTTACTGATGAGATATTTGATGCTTTGGATGTGGCCAGGTTGATGATGCTGATTCTGGCAGGATGCACCTTTGGCCATACTTGCCTAGATATTGTTGATTTGAACATACTACCGAGCCCGGTGGACCTAAATTTGTTAGGGGAGTATGATTGGGATGGTGCCATTCTGAGCACCATGTACCGAAAGATGTTTGATCTGTCTCGATGAGCCTTCTTTTCTTATGAAGGGACTTATTTTATTTGGGAGGTACTCTATGCACCTTGTCTTTCTACTTGACTTGACTTTTTGTTTGCCTTGTTGCTCTCTACTTGCTTTGACTTTCTGTTTGTCTTAACTTTCTGCTTATATTGACCTTCTGTTTGTCTTTAGGTATAGGCTTATGAGTATTTTCCAACATTTGCCCCAACTCTCCGTAGCACTAGATTAGATGTATTCCCTATTGGCATTCGGTGGAATAAAATTTTTTGGACTGGTTTAGACATGCGTGAATTTAGGACGATTCAGACATTTTTCAACAGCCTTGACACTTTTCATGTACTTTTCTAATATTTTTTTGCACACGTTTCATGCTTTTATTTACCATAACCGTTCTATGTATATTCAGCAGAAACCTTACATCAACAAGATACAACTACTGCCACCCGATCTCGACCGATGCACAACACTGGTTTGTTCCCGATTATTGCTTCGCTCTCCATATTATAAACTGTATTACTAAGGAGAGAGAGTTAGAGTTCAAACTCTTGGGAAGTGGATAGTCCATGCACACCCACCGATTGACATCAGATGGGATATAGACATTAAAGCTCTGGATGAGGCTTATAACGGTCTTCCTATTTATCTGTATGTGAATCATCAGGATAACTATGTGATATTCTGTCGTACCCGTTTGATGGGTCCCATTGGCCATCCATGCAAACAATTGAAGCGCTTATCTAACACTGCGGGGTCTTCTACTATTAGACCTGGTCCAATACACAGTGTGGGTGCATTTGTGGAGCCTTCCACGACTGGTCCCAGTGTTAGTCTTGAGATCAGGACTGATCCAGCCAGGGTCCCTTTAGGCCCTAATCACTGGTTTACTGGAGATATTTCTTATAATGATGCCGCTAGTGTGATGTAGACATATCATGTCCCATATGTGGTCCATCCTTAGGCACCTGCTTTTCCCGACAATCATGAGATGTATTCATGTTTAGTCTTTAACTTGGCTTTTAGAAATGATCTTTAGCAAAGTATCTCTAACTCTATCATCTTGTTTATACAGATTACCACTGACAGGGCCCACTATACCTATAAAATGGGCTGCATAATGGAGAAAGCTTTAACGGGTATGCTGACCCACTCGAAGGTTCAAGTTGAGCAACATCATCCACCAAAGGACCCCCGTCGGTGCCGTCGTAGGGGCCAATAGCTTGTTTAAGCTCTATTTCGTTTTTCTGCTTTTGCTGATAATCAGACTATGATGTATGGATGATATTATGTATTTATGTATGAGCTATGTATACATGAATTTTATGACTTTCTATTATGTTTCCCAATGTAATGAATGCAAACTTATGTTAATCATGCAATGTTATGGAATGTTATACAATTTTATAACCTAAAAATGCAACTAAATGAAATTAAATGCATTGCAATGCCCCCGGGACCCTCATTTTCAAAATTTCTCACAGATTTCCATGCAAAAAAGCTCGTTGTCGTTGGCCAGAAGAGAGGTGACGCCGACTGTCTTGGGCAGTACCACCCTGATCACTTTTTGGCTTTGGCGAAGCCACCAACATAAGGTGGTGCTGCCGCCGGCTACCTTGGGAGGAATCGCCAAGGAAAGGTGGCAGTGCCATACTATTCATGCGTGCCCTAGCTTATTTTCATCCCCTTTTTCTCTATAAATAGGCTCATTTCCCATTCAGAAAGTCACTCTAAATCTTTGCCATCATATTCTGCACTTCTTTCTTTTATTTCAACTCATTTTCTTCTCTTATGGAGCCCTACTATAGACATCATATGTTTTTATGGACTAAGAATCTAGACATGGTTGAGAAGATCAATTTAGGCATGTATAGGATTAATTCTGTCTTGACTTTAGGAGGAGTGAAAGTGGACTGGGATTTCCTTAAGACCTATCTTAGGTTTTGGACTCTCGTGGATCATGTGTTTCGGTTTGGAGCTATCATGGAGAAAATGTGCCCCACTTTCGAGGAGTTTAGCGTTATCCTTGGAAGCAATCCAGATGTTGTATTGGTCACTCCCGAATATCGGGTAAGGTATTTCCATTCTTTCAAGAGAGTTCTAGGACTGAGTCATCTGCTTGCTGACTCTATGGTAATGGAGGATCAAATCAACTTGTCTACAATCATGGCAGAGTTCCAGTATCAAGAAGATCTTGGGGATAAAGTTAGGCAGAAGCTTAGGATGACTGCCTTGATATTGTGCTTGACTGATGGATGCTTATTCTTTAGTTTACCTGGCTAGGGAGATATCCGGATAGTAGAGCTGGTGGCTTAGATGGAGTGAGGATTCACCATTGCCATTCTGATTTTGGCAAAGACCTTGCAGAGCTTGGATAACAACTATAGAGTCGAGAGGCCTTGGTCTGTTAGCCCAGTCATACTTCAGGTAAGAGCACTTTATTCTTCCTCTTTTTTTTTCATCACTACTTAGGCTTATTTTCTAACTCTTATTTCCTTTCAGGTTTGGCTTAAAGACCATCTTCGAGTGGTGGGCCCTCTAGACAGGATGCCTTATTCTGCTTCTTAGTACCACATGCGGAGGACCTTAATCCGTTTCAACTTAGAAAAGGAATGGACTGCTTGGATTTTGGAGCTAGACACTGAAAGTTTGCTCTGGCATTGTACATGGTATGAGATCATATCATTCATCACCATAAGCTATGGATATAAGATGGTCTACTTAATGGGCATGTCCATGACCACTTTTTATCAAGGGACCAGAATTCTGAGGCAGAATAGACAACCTCAAGGTACTCCTCCTGATGGAATTGTATTTCCTACTTCTTTGACTACTGGTCCGAATTCTCAGGCCATAATGAATGGCTGGAGGCGATCCATTCACTTCATTCAACCAGTAGGCTTGATAAGCAAGCTGGAAGACTATGATGTTTGGTTTATCATGGCGGTATGGACTATTGAGAAGGTGAGAATAGTTATCTTGATAATGGAGTTGGAGGTAAACATGATCATTGATGTTGAGACAGAAGAGGCAGTTGCTGCACCAGAGGATGGAGATGGAGTAGAGATAGAAGCAAAACTAAAGGTGATTACTGCTGACGATGGGGATCTCGATGACACGAGGGATGTCCATCCTAGGAGGATGAAGACCTAGACTTTCTAGATTCCGTCTTTTAGATTCTATTTAGACTCTCTCTATTTTTTTCCCTTTATGCTGAGACTTTGCTTTTGATTCTTTCATGTTAGATCTCTGGATTTTTGAAATTGATTCCTTGAATAAAGAATAAAGACGAAATTTGAATTTTTGGATTGTTCTGAATTCCATTTTGACAAACGAGACAGGATAAAACATGACTTTGATTTTTTTTAAACGAAACAAGACTAGACTAAAAGAATCCAATTCAAAACAAAGGCAATTTTTTTTTCAAAGCTTTTACTTTTGCCCGAGCTGCCCTTTCAGGTTTTCAACTCGACAAGCTAGCAAAGGAAATAAGATAGAACAATGCAATCAGCTGGCATAAAATGATATTTTTATTATAATTTGGACCGTATCCAAAGAGGGCTGCCTACATATCTCCACAATATTATGATTACTTACCTTGTTGCATCAGTTTTATAATTATTATATTTTATTTTTTTTAGGAGAATCATGTCCACGTAGTTCTTGTTCATACAATGCATCATAAGACAGGAACTACACAAAATATCTCTTTAACTGGTCAAGATTACAAGGATTTAAAAATTCATTCCCATCTAAATCCATGAGTATGGCACCCCCGCCGGACAAAATAATTTTGAGCAAATATGGCCCGACCCAGTTAGGTTTGAACTTGCCTTTTGGATCATGAACAAGAGCTCTGATTTCTGTCAGCACCAAATTTCCTTCTTCTAATCCTCTGTCAGTTATTCTCTTATTGAAATATTAGGCTAGCCTTTGTTGATACCTCTGAATCCGATAAAGTGCATCTATCCTTTTTCATCAATAACATTCAACTAGTTATGATATCCTTTAATCCATTCTGCTTCATTGAGCTAATTCTCCCACATAACCCTTACGGAGCGAATTTGCACCTCAATTGGAAGTACTGCCTCTATTCCATATACTAGAGAATAAGGAGTTGCCCTAGTCGGCGTGCGAATGGAAGTCTGATACCTCTATAATGCGAATAGAAGGCGTTCATACCAACTTCTGTGATTGGTGATCATCTTCTGAAGAATGGTCTTGTTTGTAGCTTCGACTGCCCTTTTGGTTTGAGGACGATAAGGGGAAGACCGATAATGTTGGATCTTTTCCCTTTTAAGGAAGCTTATTACTTCCTTCTGAAAGTGAGATCCATTATCGATGATGATCTCAAAAGGCAATCCAAACCGACAAATGATGTTAACCTGAATAAAGTATGCTACTTTTTTAGAATTCAACACTTGATAAGGGGATGGTTTTACCCACTTCGTGAAGTAATCTATTGCGACCAAGATATATTCATGCCCATTCGAGGATTTTGGACTGATGCACCCTATAACATCAATGCCCCATATAGCGAAAGGCCAAGGAGTTGCAATTGGGTATAATAGGACCGAAGGTCACTTCAGAAGCTTTGCAAATATCTGAATCCTTTAACATTTATGTACAAACTTGGCACAATCTGTATTCATTGTAAGCCAAAAATACCCTAGATTTCTGATTTTTCTGTCTAACACAAAACCATTCATGTGTGGGCCTTCTTCACAGCCATGTACCCATTCCATAATTTGTCAAGCTTCTTCTTCTGTCACGCAGCTGAGGTGGATGTAGTCCCAAACCCTCCTATACGGGACATCGCCATTTGGTATGAAATTAATAGCCAGTTGCCTTATTGTCCTTCGATCTGATTTGGATGCCTCTTCCTGATATTGCTCATTTTTCAGGAAATTGAATATATCTCAATACCATGGCTTACCATCAGCCAATTGAATTTACATACATGTTGTATCATAACTTGGCTGTCTTCGTACTTTGATAACCATAGGATGAACAATTTCATCTCCCATCATGTCTATCAGGGAAGTTAGGGTAGCTAGGGCGTTAGCAAACTAATTCTTAACTCAAGGTAGGTAATGGAAATATAGTTCATGGAAATTTTTCGCGAGGTCAGTCATGTGTTAATTGTAAGGAACCAAACACTATTCCTTTATCTTCCATTTACCAAGAGCTTATGAAATGATCAAATTAGAATCACTATAGACCACATATGCAAGCCTTATATTCATCTTCATTATTCGTCATCTCAAAGGCTAACTTAACAGCCATGGGTAAATGATACCCATCTGGTATGAGTAATACTATTCTAGCACTATAACCCTTATGATTAGCTGCTCTATAAAAATAGAACTTTTTTGCTTCCAGCGCTATTTTTAAGAAGTTCTCATCTGGGAACTTGGGCTCAAAGGGTTCGTCATCTATTTGGGCAACAGCCAATTAGTCAGCTATTACACTCCCTTTGATGGCCTTCCTTGGAAAATATTTGAGATGGAAAGCTGTTAAAACCACCAACCATTGCGCCATTTTGCTATCAAGAACCGGCCTCTCCATAAGGAATTTCAAGGGGCTCTTATTAGCGAGAACATGCATATTGTATCAACCCAAATAATGGTGTAGCTTATGGCATACCCAAACCAAAGCGAGGCACAATTGCTCAATTTGGTTATACTTGAGTTCATGAGCAAGCATGCACTTACTCAGGTAGTAAACAACATTATCTTTATGTGAGTCTGTGTAATTTTGGGCGAGCATTGCCCCCATAGCTTCCTTGGTCATAGAAAGGTATAACATCAAAGGTTTGTCCGACCTTGGTGGTTGCAAAACAGGAGGTTTGAGCAAATATTGCTTGATTCATTCAAAGGCTTACTGGCATTCATCATTCCACTCCTTAAGAACTCCTTTCCTTAACAACTTGAAGATAGGTCCACAAACATCAGCTAGTTGGGAAATGAACCGACTGATATACTATAAGCGCCCCAAAAATCCGATAATCTCTTTTTCTGTCTTAAGAGCTGACATCTCCAAAATAGCCTTTGACTTGACTGGGTCTACTTCTATCCCTTTCTTGCTAATCATGTATCCTAAGAATACTCCTGAAGATGCCCTAAAAACACACTTAGTGGGATTCAACTTTAGATTGTATTGTCTTAATCTAAGGAAGAAATGCCTTAATGTATCTATATGACCCTCTACCATTTCAGACTTGATAACCATGTCATCGACATACACTTCTACATCCTTATTGATCATGTCATAAAAGATAGTTGTAGCCATCCTCTGATTTGTTGCTCCCACATTCTTTAAACCGAAAGACATGACCTTGTAGCAATAAGTGCCCTATTTAGTAACAAAGGCTGTCATTTCCTTGTCAAAAGGATAAACTTGTATTTGATTATAACCCACATATAGATCAGTCAAGGAGACTATTTCAAATCTGTCCATGTGGTCAACCAATAAGACTATATGAGGCAAAGAAAAATCATCTTTTGGACAGGCTTTATTTAGATCTTTGTAATGCACACACATCCTTACCTTCCCATCTTTTTTGGGCACCGATACTATGTTGGCTAACCATGAAAGATAAGTGACGGGCTTAATAAAATCATTCTTCAACAACTTGGCAACTACCTTTTTTATCTTTAGGGACCATTCTGCCTTCAACCTCCATAGTTTATACTTTACAGGCTTCACATTTTCATAGGTTGGAATCTTATGGACTGCTATACTTAGATCGATACCCGTCATGTCTTCAGGTTCCCAAGCAAAGCAATCTAAAAATTCTTGAACTACTTTGGCTAAAGAAGTCTTATCATAAAATGATGATGCAATGAATGTGATTTTTAACTTATCATTAATGCCCATATTTATTGATTCCTTGCTTTGTTCCTTTTTTATTTCATTTATTTCTTTTTCTTTTGATGCCTCATTTAAATTGGATTCATGAAGAAAGGAAGACACAGGGATATAAGAGGAAAACTCAAAAATTTTATTGCTAATAAAGGTTCCATCCTCACGGATTACATCAAAATTGAAAGAAGAACTGGGAAGATCCTTCACAGACTTTAAAGAAGAAAGAGAAGAAAAAGACTATGTATCTGACTCTGACTCAAGCTCGAACTTGACTTGAAAAAGGGACACTTCATTAAAGCTTGGAACCTCCTCAATATGCCAGTTGTTGGGTGCAATCACAGTTGGATGGATGAGCTTGGTAGGGTCTGATTCTGTCTTACTTTCAATCATGAGGACATGCTCAAAGAGAGTAGCCTCCATATTTTCCTCCTAATCTTACTCCAAGAAGTATATAGGTTCACAGTCTTCTAAACTTAGCCTGACACCAAAGAGAATTTCAAAGCTCGAGATTAGTTTCTTAGTTATGGGACAATACCATGGTTCAAAAAAATCATAATAAGGAAAGTTCTCTCCTTCTTTCATGAAATACCCATTCAAGGTTTTAAAATAGGGACACATCTGTCAATCAAAAGTCTCACCCTTCTTTTTAGCCTCAGCTCTCCTCTTAGCCCTTAATTCAATCTCATTCAAGTCCTCCTTGGTGGGCTTGTAGCCAAGCCCAAAAAGTGGGTTTGCTATTGGACTTTCTTTGAAAGAGGGCACTCCTTATTGGTTCTTTCCAAGACTTAACCCAAGGAATTAACCCAAAGAAATAATTCATTTTTTTCAAGATGTTAGCCATATTTACGTTACTGAAAGTATCAAAATCAAAAGGGACCAACTCTTTACCTCCTTCTTGCTCAATAATTGAATGGTGTCAAAGAAGAAACCAGATAATGGCACATTATTTGGCTTGGGCTAGATTCCCAGAATGGGAGCAGAATTGGGAACTTCATTTTTCCTATGTATGTCACCCTTAATAGTGATAACGGCAGTCCTACAAGGAATCTTAAGCTTTTGATGCAAGGAGGATGGGATAGCCTCTACCTTATGAATCCATGGCCTTCAAAGGAGGAGATTGAAATATGTAGGTACATCAATTACTTAGAAAGGGATGGGAGCAGTAATAGGTCCAATAGTCACATAAAGAGTAGCTACTCCGAAGACCTCTCTTTTGGTATTATCATATGCCCTCACAATGTGATCGGAGAGGGTGAAATCTATGGCTTCTAAACCCAAACAACTTGCCACTTTTAGCTAGTACACATTTAGGGTTGACCCATTATCAACTAAAACCATCGGGACTATCTTCCCTTAAGCCATATAGTTATGTATAGAGCATGGTCAGTGAATGAGATGGAGGCAGCCTTGGTCGAGTTGGTTATTGAAGCAACCAAAGTTTGAGGAGAAATGACAACTGGGACTTGACATTAGCTCAACGCCTTAGAAAGAGCTTGGAGATGTGGGAAAGATGATTAAATGAGGCTCCAAATGGAGATAGTGGCTTGAATTTTCTTCAATTGTTTGAGAATAGCATCCTCTTCAGGCTCATTATTCACTCTCTCTATAGGCAAGGGAACTTGTTAGATGGGTTGTTGAGCTGGCTGGTTTGTTTGATAGAGTCTTTCACTCTGAGTTATGACATTGATTTCCTTTATGAAATCATTAAGGTCCAGGACACAATAGAACTCATCAATTGATCGGATAAAAAAGATTGGATTAATTTCTATGTTGGAGGAGTGGAGGAAACTGATATTGGCTTGATGGTTTGGGAGTGGGTTTATGGTGATATTGGGCCTTATTTTTAGTGGAATAATATCACCACTATCCACCAGGTCTTAGATCTTATGCCTTAAGTTTTTGTATATGTTTGTTTTGTGCCCCGTGCCTTGGTGATATTCACAGTACTCATTCATATTCCAGCTTCTAGGCAAAGGATTTGAAGGTGCCCTAGGCTCCAAAGGCTTGACTAAATTTGGCTATAAAGGCTTGACTAAATTTGACTCCAAGGCTTTCTTGTATACTATGATCTAAGGCATGCCCAAATCAATAAAAGTTCTTCTTTTTAACCTCATAGGTTGTTGATTAGAGATGGCAAACACTTCCCCACTTTTCTGATTAGAGGCAGTGTTGTAGCTATAGTTGGTATTCTTTCTATACCTTGAGTTTGAAGTGGTTGACTCATCTTTGATTTGTCTGCTTTGGTGAAAATCCTCTACCTTCGATGTGGTGGCAATAAGTGCTTTGAATTCGGGCAAGTATTGAGTTTGAAGATGGGTTTGATAACCCAGGAGGAGGTTATTAACAATGATGTCACTCTGTTCTTGCTCAGTAGGCCTATTCATCATTTGGGCTGCCTTGGCCCTCCATCTAGTAAGGAAAGTGGAGAAAGACTCCTTTTGCTATTGCTTAGTTGTCTCTAAATCCCTTTTAGTAATATCCACTTCAATATTATAATGATATTGCTTGATAAAGGCATTGCATATATCATCCCAGGTTTTCTTGAATTTAGTGTTCGAATCGACGAACCACCTCATCGCAGCACCGGTGAGTGATTGTTGGAACAATTGGGCAAGGAGCTCATTGTCCACCCCTAAATTATTCATAGTCCCTACATACAACTTTTAATGGGTTTTTGGTAGGTGGTGCCATCAAACTTGTCCATACTAGGCATTTTGAACTTTGGAGGGACCCTAGCATTCAAAAAGAGGGCAAGAGCATCAACATCAATCAGGTCTTCATGCTTTTTGATGTTCTTGAGGAGTCTCTCCATAGCTTCAAATTTCTCTATTAGCTTTTCGGTGTTGGTCGGGTCCGGATTCTCTCCTCCATAAAAAAGATTTGGGGAGGAGGAAGGAGTAGTGCGACCTGTCAGGTTGATAACTAGGGGAGGAATAGTAACTTTAGAAGCCTTCCTATTATTTTTCAAGTCAACAATAGGATTTTAAGGAGCAGAGGAAGACACATTTAAGGCATTGGCTTAGTGAGTGCATGTTCCTTAGTTCATCATCATTTTCACTTCATTAAGGATAGACTGGCATTGTGCATCAAGGGCATTGTTAAAGTGTCCTTGTTGGACTTCTAAGTCAGTATTAAAGTTGTCCTCTTGCTTCTTGAGTAGGGTGGCCGAAAGTATTGTGATAGCATCCATGTCAGGTGTTTGGTTCTCCATTGGTACCCATAAAAGAGAAATACTTGAGTCAGGTCACTGTGGTCCAAACAAGGCCTATGTAAGGGTGGGAAAAAGATTCCATTATGTTCAAGGCTTTAAGGTTCAAGACTTTGGGCTTTGATGGGCTTAAAACTTTTAAGCTTTGAGTCGATCATTAACTCTTTGGTTCTTAGTCCACAGATCATGGATGCATGGTTATGCATGTATGTATGCATATGTAAGAGAAAATTATTTCATGAGCATATGTTCAAAGGTTCCCATTATTATGGGTTATAGGACCTAAGGTCTGGATCTAAGTTCATTATATGAAATGGGTTTGGGTAGTTTAGATATTAGGTACTCGTCACACTAGAGCAGTGATATACCTAACTACATGTGAAACAAAGAGTTTTGCATGGGGCCAACAATACGACTGCTCATTATACTTCAAAAAGATTGAAGATTCGTCGCGGGGTGGATACTTTTACAATCTCCCAATATACTCAAAAAGAGTTGTCGGATCAATGCTATTTGCAATCCAAAGGCTTAACATTGTAACTGGTTGTTATGTAGTGATGCATGAAAATCACAGTTAAACTAAAAGCCAAGTAAAAAATTTTAACCAATTGATAGCCCACTTATTCTTTTTCTTTTAGAAAAATAGTTTCTCCTCAGTGGAGTCGCCAACTGTGATGCCTTGCCTGAGCAACTCATCTAGTCCACTTGGAATAGAAATGCTCATTATGGGTGATTTCTCACAATTATGATGGCATCTGCGCCTTATTGTAAATTGATTTTTATTTTGAAAATGAACCAAGGAGTTGCCACTTTAAGTTATTTTTATTGAGAAAAATTAAGGGAAAATCCATTTTTTGACTCCAATTATCCCAAAAGAAAAATACACTAGACCTTCGAAACTAAAGAGGATTCGGGGGCTAGGTTTTCGATTAATACTTAGCTCTTATGCTTAACTTTGATTTAAATAATTTTTTATGAGTAATTTAAGAATGGCATTTATACATAAATGAGTAAGTAAAGCAATTAAATAAATCATAAAGTAATAAGCAGATTAATTATTACAATCTAATAAGCTTGTATTTGGTCTCCCCAAGATCAAGTTTCATAAAGATAAAATGTGTGATGCATGTCAAATGGGCAAGCAAGTCAAAAGTTCTTTTAAAACCAAAAATGTTATTTCTTCTTCTAGATCTCCAGAACTTTCGCATATGGTCTTGTTTGGCCCTTGTAGAACATTTAATCTTAGAAGTAAATAATATGCATTTGTAATTGTTGATGATTACTATAGATTTACTTGGGTATTATTCCTTGCTTGTAAGGATGAAAGTTTTAAAGAATTTAAATTTTTTGCTAAAAGAGTTCAAAATGAAAAAAGTTTCTATATAATATTTTTGAGAAGTGATCATGGAAAAGAATTTGTTAATCATAATTTTAAAACCTTTTGTGATGAAATGGATATTTTTCATAACTTTTCTACACTAAGAACTCCCCAACAATATGGAGCTATAAAAAGAAAAAATATAACACTTATTAATATGGTTAGAAATATGCTCAATAAGTACTCATTTCTTAAGTACTTTTGGACTGAAGCCGTCAATAGTGCTTGCTGCATTTTAAATAGATTTTTTATAAGAGCAATATTAAACAAAACTCCTTATGAGTTATGGAATGGAATAAAATAAAGAATTTCATATCTTAGAGTATTTAGATGCAAATGCTTTATATTAAACACCAAGGATAATCTTGAAAAATTTGACTCCAAAATGGATGTAAGTGTCCAAAGGAGCAGAGGAGTAACGCCCGCAACAGGGAATAACACCCGCTACTGAGAAAGCTCAGAAAGACAGTAGCCTCTTAGAGAATTTGGACGATAAGTCACAACCGCTACATGTTAAGTACCACCCGCTACTTATGGAATTCACAGCCGCTACAACTCAAGTCACAGCTGTGAAGTTCTTCATCCAGGTTAAATAGCACCCGCTACTTCCTTTGTAGCCACCTCTACAGTTCGAACTCTGACAGAAAAATAGTCCTTGGAAGTATGGAGTTTTGCATTAGACGTGCATTTAATGCAATCAAACGGCTCTATTAAGCTGAAGACTATTAATATGAGTTGGTATGAAGTTAATAGAGATTGAACAAACCCTATTCATGGATTAATTCATACTATTGAGCATTTAAGAGTTCTTGAGCTTATTTTTGAGTTATCTTATTGTAAAGAGAATTAGGAGGTGTTTGGATAGGCTATTGACAATTGCCGATTTAGGAGAAAAGTACTTTTTTCAGTTGGCAAAGCTCTAATCGGAAATCGCAACTCCTACCTACTACCAGATTTTGCCAATTTAAAGAAGATAAATTAGCAATTGGCCTTTATCCAAATACTCAATTAATTACCATTCTTCAAGGTTGTTGAAGAGAAATTAATTTCTGAGTTGGATAAAAATTAGTGGGTTAATTCTTTCTCATCTCTTATAATTTTTTTGGGTTTTGTGTGTGCCTTATTATAAAACACATTGTGAGATTTAGTGTAAGCCAAAACACTTAAGTTTGATTTTGTACCTGTGAAAAAAATCAAAGTTAGTAAAATACTCAAGTGTGAACTTAAGGAGTGAACGTAGGCTTGTTTTTTATTGAACCACTATAAATTCCTTATATTGATTTTCTTTCCTTCTTCTCCTTATTAATTTTTATTTGTTGTTAATTTTTAAAATAACAAATTCACCCCCCTCTTAATTGCCAAGAGAGTTATCACACCCCGACACCACTGGTGCGACGGTCCTAGGGCAAGGGTAGGCATAAGGCCACCATAAACCCGTAGAACCATAACTGAACCTGCCTCAATCAATAATCATACATTCTAATCGATGCAAAACATTATATCTTATAAATCATCATTTATAATATGACCTCTCTACTTATTCCTTACCGATCAAAAGATGAATCTAACATCAATATGGAACAAGTGAGAGTCTCCAATAACATCAATGGATATAAAATCAACATTCCATATCTAACTATGGAGCTCTAAGAGAATGTACCTCAATAGACATGATTATAAATATAAATATATCAAAATAATATCCAAAATAATTACATCCAAGCTTCTTGGGAAGAATAAGTCAAGAAGCTCTATCCTCTGGATAAGCTCTCTCTCGAGCTACACTAGCACCTGAACCCACAGAAGAGGGATGAGCTTTCAACTCAATAAGATATGAACAACATAAATCAAGAATCTAAATATCAAATCATGAACATGAACATATATATATTTGTATATTTATATATACTTGGGTATGAAAGGATCTCAAGCTTTTACTTGGAAGGAAAATTAGTGTTTATAATAATTAGCACTATCAAATCATATCTCAAATCGAATCATGGTTCTCATTAGAATATAAAATACCCACAAAGGATGGCATTATCAAATCTCATATGATAGAACTGATCTCATATCATAACATCCGTATCAGTAGCCTTGCTACCTTAACGTGGCACATATGCTTGCGCAGGCATATGCCTAGAGTTCATGGCCCCCTCTAGGTGGAACACTAATAAAAACCCTATCAGCTGGGCTCCCATTGTGCACATTGGACCAATGAATTTATTCTCATTGGGAAAAGCATTCTATGCATATGTTTATCTCAGGATTCATAAATAAAAACTACATTCTCATAAAACTAAAATTTGGTCAAGAGACCATTTGACATTTATTACAAAGGTTGTCATGATCTTGGTCCATGAATATATATATATATATATATATATAATGAATACAGTAGGCATAATGTAGTAGGGACATAATTACTGAGAGCATATATACAATAAATATTGAGCAATCATCTATATATATATATATATATATATATATATATATAATGAATACAGTAGGCATAATGTAGTAGGGACATAATTACTGAGAGCATATATATAATAAATATTGAGCAATCATCTCATAAGAAGCAAGATATTTATCATATTTATACTTACTTCACAGCACTGCTCTCAAATCTGGTCACACTTGCTCAATTCTAGCTTCCTCAATTTCTTTGAATTAGCCGAACCTAAAAATTCCCAAATTCCATAAATTAGGTTTTCCTCAAATAATACTACATATTATGGTTCCATCAAATTTTAACAATTTTTAAGTCTTTATTATTATTTCCTAATCATCAATTTAATTTATCTCTTAAGAATATTTGAAATTTGAACGTGGTCACTATTTATATCACTATTCATCTGATTCATAATTTCCCACATCTTCCATATCAACCGAAATTAATGGCCTTAAATGCTCTTAATAAGTCTTATATAACTCATAATTAACAATTCTAACTACCCAAGACCTTAATCTGACAGAAAAATAGAGCTCAGATAAGAATTACCTATCACGACCTATCTCTAATGGTACCACTAATGGCTTCCTAACCAAACCCAACCTCATAGCACAATCAGGAGATATGAAGGAATGCGTGGCACCAGAATCAAATAACACAAAAACCTCAAATCCACAAACAGAAACCATACCTACTACAGCATCATGAGATCTCTGTGCCTGCTGATGAGTCACAGCAAATACTCGTCCCTGACCTCTCCCAGCAGCGGACTGCCCTACTGTAGGACTCGGTGCAACTGGTCTACCTCTACCTGCACTGCCTCTGCCCATCTGAACTGTAGGTTGAGAAGACCCTGCCTCTGAAGTCGGAACACCTCTCCGCATAGGACATTCTTTGTAGAAATGACCCATCTGTCCACATCGATGACAAGCTCCTGCCCTATAACGGCAAACTCCAAAATG
>CANXYC010043320.1:0-10375 GCA_948193065.1 Aleurites moluccanus
CCTTTTGCCATTTTGTCTTAAATAATTTCACAATCTTAAAAATAATTCTAACTAATTTTAATTTACCCATTAATCATCTAATTAAATGATAGAAAAGAAAATCTAATCAAATTCCCTTTTATGATTTAATTAAAAATCAAATTCCAACCTATGCTCAATAAGCACATAATTAGAGCTCTTAACTTTGTTTAATTAATTAATCATCTTAATGACCTCATTTTCACTTCAAATAAAATCCTATAAGTCATTTACACATCCAATTCCAATAGCCCACTATCAATTTTGACATTCAAACTTATGAGAATTTTCGAAAAATTCCCACCCGATGCACAGTTCATTTCTCTATTCATGCAATTTCACCTAATGAGGATGTAGGGTATTGCATCTATTAAGACCTTTCTAATCTATAAAGCTTGATTTGAAGCTGCTGCTGTAGCAATATAATTAACTTTAACTAAGGATTGAGCAACTATATCTTGCATCTTAGAGTTCTATGAAAATACTCCACTCCTAAGCGAAAAAACATTTCCAATTGTGCTCTCAGAATCATCTATAGACCCTGCCCAATCACTGTCAACAAAACCTTCAAGTCTTCCATCATTTTTCCAATACCAAATGCTAAGATCCATAATGCCTTTCAAGTACCTCAAGACTCTTTTACCAACACTAAGATGTGTCAAACTTGGTGAATGGATGAACCTTGAAAGTAAGATAGCTGAGAATATCAAATCTAATCTGGGTGCAGTCAAGTAGAGAAGGATGCCAACCAAACTTCTATATTGAGTTACATCAGCCTTTGCATCACCATCAGCCTTTGAAAGCTTTTCATTAGCAGCAAGTGGAGTTGAGACTGGATTACAACTATCCAGTTTAAACTTTTTCAATGAATCTTTTGCATACTTTCTTTGTGAGAGAAAGATTCCATCATTGGACTGATGCACCTCCATTCCTAAAAAATACTTCATCTCTCCAATATTTGTCATTTCAAAAACCTGCAATATATTCTTCTTGAATTTGTCAATTTCATGAATATCATCATTAGTAACCAACAAATCATCTACATAAAGTGATACAATAAGCTTCTTGCCATTTCCACAAGCTTTTACATAAAGAGTATGCTCATTTTGACTCCTCCTAAAATCATTTTGAAAAAAGTGAATATCAATTCTGCTATACCAGGCTTTTAGGGCTTGTTTCAACCCATATAAGGCTTTGTGAAGCCTATAAAATTTATCTTCATGACCTGCAACAATGAAACCAATAAGCTACTCAACGTAAATTTCTTCCTATAATACTCCATTCAAAAAAGCTTATTTAACATCCAAATGAAAGATTCTCCATCCTTTTTTAGCTGACAAAGCAACAAGCAACCTGATTGTTTCATGTCTAGCAACTAGGGCAAATGTATCCCCATAATCCACTCTAGTCATATGGGAATACCCTTTCATAATAAGTCTGGCTTTATGCTTGTTGATGGAACCATCAGGATTTAATTTTTTCATGTAAACCCACTTAACACTAATCACATGTATGTCTTTAGGTCTTGAAGTGAGTTCCCAAATGCCATTTTTATTGATCATTGTTAGCTCCTCCTTCATTGCTTCATTCCATTCTACTAGCTTTGAAGCTTCTTCAAAACAAGAAGTCTCATTCACAATAAAGCTGTATTTTTCATAGATTTCATCCAAAGACTTAGTCTTTAGCATTGGAGAGTTAAATTCATCTTCAATATCATTTGCTATCTGATTTTGGTTATCAGTTGCAGTAGGATCAACTACCATCTGTTTTCATTTTCCATTTTTTTGGACTTGATTATTATCCCAATTCCAAAATGCATCCTCATCAACTTAAATCTCTCTGCTTATCACAATGTTTTTTTTTACTTTAAATTGTACACTCTATAGCCCTTAGATTTTTCTAAATAACCTAAGAAAATCTTCATTTCAGCTTTATCACCCAATTTGGATCTTTTAACATCTGCAATATGAGTATAGCAGATTGATTCAAAGGTCTTCAAGTGTTTGGCAGAGGGCTTCACTCCTTACCAAGCCTCAAGTAGTGTTTTTCTTTGAACAACTCTAGTTGATAGATTTTTGATAACTTATTTTCTGCAATCAAACATCTAGCCATCTCTATAATCATTATATTCTTTCTTTTAGAAACTCCATTCTGCTCAGGACTGTAACTAACACTTAATTGATGAGTGATCCCTATATCTTCACAAAACACATTAAATTCATTGGAGGTATACTCTTTTCCATTGTCTGATCTCAACATTTTAATCTTGCGACCACTTTCAAGCTCTACCAAAGCTCTGAACTTCTTAAAGACATTAAAAGTTTGAGCTTTTCTTGATATAAAAAAAATCCATGTCATTCTAGTCAAATCATTAATAAACAAGATAAAGTACTTGTTTTGACTTAGAGATGGAACACTCATAAGACCACATAAATCAATATGAACAAGCTTTAGCTTATTCTTGGCTCTTTCAACATTTTTTTTATGAGAAAAGACTTTTTATGCATTTTCCCAATTGACAAGCATCGCATTAATCATCAATAAAACTGATTGTAGGCATGTATTTAACCATATCGTGGGATTGCATAAACTTCAATGCATTTATATGAAAATGAACATATCTTTCGTGCCATAATTTTGAATCATCCTTCTTGGAAACAAGTGCTGAGTGATTCACTTGATTCCAATTCATAGGAAAGCTATTATCACACATGTTAACATTCATAACTTCAGAATTATTTGAATCCAATATAGTGCAGCAATTATCTTTAAATAAAAGTGAATATCCTTTTTTCAACAATTGTGTAACACTAAGCAAATTTTGATCCAAATCAAGAATCAACAACACATCATGAATTAATTTTAGACCATTGCTAGTGTGAACAGAAATTGAACTATTCTTCCATCTCCAAGCTTGACTTTTGTTCTCACATTCCTGTCAAAAGAAGTGAAAAAGATCGAGTCTCTTGCCATGTGGCTTGTGCAACCACTATCAACAAACCATATATCTTTTGAAGTTGAATAACATGCTTGAGTAGCCATGAATATGTGATCTTCAATTTGAGATTGCTCATCAGTGAAGTTGGCCTGCTGTGCAAGTTGTGGCTAAGTTTGAATTTGCTTAGATCTGCAAAATTTGTCTCTATGCCCCACTTCTTGCAATAGTTGCATAGAATTTGAGGCTTCCTCTTACACCAGCAATCTTTTGCCATGTGATTTGTTCTTTTATAGATTGAACAAGGAGGGAACTTGTCCTTTGCTGCAGATTCATTTGAACTCCCATCTCTCTTACCTTTTCCTTTTTGCACCACCTTTTCTTTCTTGATTTTGCTTCTTTTGATCTTTTTGAGTAAGTTGCTTCCCCTGGTGTATTGCTCGAAATGCACCTTCAGTCATATCATCAACTCTCATGAAGATTCTTTGTTCTTGAACCTGCAATTTATTGATCATCTCAGAAATAGTTAATATCTTAAGATCACATGACTCCTCAATAGCAGCAATTTTGGCTTCAAATTTTTCGAGTAAGTTTATCAGCATTTTTTCCACTACTTGATGATCTTGTATAATCTCACCATAAAGCCTCATCTGGTTCACCAATTCTAATAACTTCAAAGAATATTCTTTAACATATTCATTCTCCTTCATCTTCAACTCTCTTCTGAGAGTCAATAATTTGACAGACTTTACTCTTTCATTGCCCTCATATCTTTCTTTCAGCTTATCCCATATCTGTTTGGCTGTTTCAAGATGCTTGATGCTTGTGAACATAGCATTCGTTTGGTGTAGACAAGTAACAGTTTTATCTCTCTTCATCTTCTCCTCCTCATGTTGCTTTATTTGACCTATGGTGGGATAAGCTCTTAGTGGTCGAACTTGTCTATCTTTATTTACAATCTCCCATAAACCCAAAAGACTTCAAATATGACTTCATTTTAACAACCAATATTTGATAATTTTCCCCAGAAAATTGAGGAACAGCAAAAGTAGTGTTGCTTCTTGAGGCCATTTTATAACTCATAGGTATTTAATCACTCCAGAACAACTGTTTGAACTCTCAAAAAACTCTCAATGTTTTACTGATTTAAACCTCACAGCCTATTAGAATAATGCTCTGATACCACTGTTAGTTTTCAGACCATAAAATAACCATAAACAAAGAAACCATAAACCACAAAAAACAAAAACAGCGCAATCAGAAAAATTTCCTCTGTTTTTATTCATATATTTCAAAGTATTACAGCAACATATATATATAGACAATAAGAGTACATTTTTCCTCCATTGATTCCCTACAATATGTTTGAATTTTAAAACTAATCAAATTTTGTTTTGATTTGATGTGGAGGTTTAATCAAATTTAAAATTTAAAATTAATCTACCCATCGTTTCAAAAGATTACAAAATTAAAGAAAAACATCATCAAAAGATAATTACATCCATTAGCATGGAAGTATCTAGAAAAGTTCACAAGTTAACAGAAGACTTAGGGCAGACATTTTCTATGCTTCCTGGTTTCACATCATATGATTTGTGGTGCTCTATGCTTATTGCTTAGACACAGGACGCATAATTTCTTTAGAATTGCAGTCCATGCTTGCTCATATAACTTTCCATTGTTAAAAAGTTTAACCCTTCATTTTCTTTCTTAATTTCTCGTTATCTCTCTTCTTTTGGGAAGCATGGTACTATTGCTTTGAAGGTGTATTTAAATGTGGATATTTTATTGATCACCAGTTTCTACTGTTTCCATGTCTTGTATTCTTATTGAGTTTGCTACCAAACTTTCTAGGAAGTAAAATAATCTGTATCATAGGCTTAATGCAGTGCACTGTTCATTGACCAATAAATAACCTCAAATTTCAAGTGAGAGTTTTTATGCCAATTTCAATCATATGCTGAAGAAAAAAGGCAGTTGAGCAGGTTGGATAGAACCATAGAATATGTTTCTTTGGAGGATTTTAAACACACTTCTAACTTGAATAAATTAATTGTCTCCAGGTTCAATTTTTAATGTTAGATTGAAAAACATTTATGGTTTGCTATTCTCTACATGAGGACGTGCTGTTGGCTACCTTTTCTCAGGAACTTTTTCCAGCAGATGAATCAAAACTTTTCTCAGGAACATGCTATTAGCTATTTGTTATGTGTGGACATTCTAAATCTACGTCAAGTTTCTTAACCAAAAGTCTATTAACAGATGTAGCAATACTTCCCTGACATAGACAGAATAAACTGTGATTATCAGTATAATACAGACTGAAAATCAAATGAGCATTTTCTGTTATTTAAATAAAGACTGAAATTCCATTAGTACACAGCAGAAGAAACTACAGAATTCCACCAATTAATTTGAACAATAATAACTAGGTAGTCCAGTACTCTAGCTAAGAGTTAATTTTCCTGCAATTTTCCTAACCTCTCCCCTTGAACTTGTTAACGGAGAGATATTACCCATATATATCGTTGACTTGGCAAATTGCTGAAAGAAAAGTTCATTGTTCTCTGCATATTTCTTTACCAGTTCCATGGATGCTTGGTTCTTTGTCAGGAGAACTTGGTCAGAATTCAACAAGCCCTTTGAAGCCAATAAATTCTTGAAGTAACTGTTGTCAAACTTTGTTGGACTTACAAAGTCCAAGAAAAAAAGGTTTTGATCACCTCCTGATCTTGGGCATCGGCTGCGTAATTGTGCAGCATATGATTGATCTAGCGTGTAGTCAGGTTTCCTATTGCCTGACTGGTTGTACAGCCTCTACCTGAAGCTAGTGCATCGAGCATTTCCTATTGTGTGGCTTCCTGCCAGAAATTGAAGAAACTTTCATCATGTTTGGTATTGGTATTAAAAAAAAATACAAACTTTTAGTGGGGCACCAAAAACAAAAATGTTATAAAACATCCAGATTTTTAATGGATGAAAGAATTGTTAAAAGTTTTATATTTTTGTTATTGGAAGAACTATTATCAGGAAAAAAAAAAAGAACTGTTTGGTTACCTGATAGTGCTATAAGATCAACAACATTGAGGTGCTGAAGCTTGAATTTAGAAAGAATGGTTTGAAATGTGTTATTTGGAGCAGGAATGTTACTGTTAGAGCCACTCAAGCTTGCTCCTTTAGAGTCTTTTCTTCCCAGTGGGACTTCCCAGGTGGGTCCTCCAGCCTGTTTATGCACACAAAAAGAAAAAAAAATTGTGTGAATTCAGGATTTTGGCTAGCAATACATACAGGTCTAAGAATTAATACCTACAAGAACGGTGGAATATCTTGCAGCCATGGCCAGAATATCAGCACAAGATACAGTTTGAGGACACACTTTCTCTAGTGCAGATTTGATCTCATCGATCACTTTGAATCCTCGAGCTGAGTTTCTGTTTGGATTAGACCTCTTCTCACTGATTATGCTTATTGATGCATCACCACCCTGCAATACAAGAGCTTTTTTTTTTTCTTTTTTTGTGAAATGTTATAAAAATTTTACAAAATGTCGTGTTCTCTAAACGCTTTAAGCCAGCGGTTGGAAGCTGAAATATCAAATGCTAGCGTCTAACTACTTATCCAAATAGACCCTTGAACTTCTTTGCTCTTACACTACGAAATAGACACTTGACCATCCAGCTGCTTGCCTAATGACAGAGCAGTTAACTATAAAAATAGTGAGATATACTATTCTGGGCAGGTAACAAAACTGTTGTGAAAATGAAGCCTAAGTAATGAGGCAGCCATGCGAGATTCTTTAGCTACAGGCTTGGCTACAACAGACTTGACTATTTGTTGAGCAGTTGGGCAAGAATGGTCATAAAATTGTGGGTAAAGGTAACCACCATAAACTTAACAAAAAAAACAAAGAGCAGCATAGGCAAGAACAACAAGAACTAAAAGAAAGCTCGTAAACTGAGCCATTATTGTCTTTCCACTTCCAAGAACAAACTTTAAAAGTCGGTATGTTGAGAATTAGAGATTTTAGGGGTATTTATAGAGGGAACTTATTAATGGATACGGCCTTGAATAAAGCAAGGGAGCAAAGAAGTTGGAGTTGGTAACTAACTAGTGTTTTCGATTTTTTAAGTCAAAAGAACGAAAATAAAGATTGGAGTAGTTACCAACCAGCCTTTGGTAGTATAATGGAACTGGAGTAATTTTCAAGATTGAAAAGTCATGACTTAAAGTCTTAATAAAAAATAATTAAAAAGAAAAAGAAAAAGAAAAAAAGAAAAAGAGAGAGTTTTGGCTGACAAGTTCATTTCATACGGTTATTAGCCAATTATAAATTATATTTATTATTATAATGAGGATAACATTAGTTTATGTTTAGTAGATAATATCAAAAAAAAATTTCGTGTATGACATAAAATCTTTTATCATTAATTTTATTATATTCAAATGACTTAATTTCATTTATAATTATTAATTGTTTTTAATAAATTGTAGTATATTCACAAAATTTTAATTTGTATCATAGTTACTGAATTCGTAATAAAATTTCATTTAGTATCCATAAAATCATTTCCCCTTGATTTTTATAGGACTTTGATTTTTTAAACATTTAGTAAAAAAAATGATATAATGACTAATTATTATATTAAAAGAATTTTAGTTGACTATCATGTAAAGTATATTCTCCAAATTTTATCAAAATTTATGAATAATAACTTTTAAAATTGAAGTGATTTTAATAATAGAAATTGAAATTTAGCTAGTGACATATTAATGATAATTTTTGATCTGGTAAGTGACACTAATCCTTTCATTAGGTTTCATTATGATTTGCCAAATATATTGTTAGGCCACTTAATTAAAATATGTTTAATATTAGAATCTTTTTTTATTATTTTTTTTAAGTTGTCTAATTTCCGACTTAGAATATGTTTAATTAAAATATGTTTAATATTCCATCTACACTAGTAACCCCCCAAAACTTTGAAAGTAATTAAGGAATGTGCTTTAACTTCTTACATGTGAGAGTCTAATTAAATAATACATTTTATTTTATTTGATATTTTATCTTTTACATTAAGTTTTTTTTTTTTTTATCCGTTTCATTATTTATAAAAAAAAATATTAATTACTAAAACATTTTAAAAAATATATATGGGACATAAAAATGGCATAAAACGAATTGCTAATTAAACCTCTATTTGATTATTACTATTTATGGAATATTGCCTTCATTAGTGAAACTGAAGGGATTTTTCTTTGGTTGGAATCCTTTCCTTGTTCAATACTATCATTTCAACAACGTCAAAGGGTTAATTAAGAACATAATAATTTCCCTTACACGAGTACATAGTAACTTTAAGAACGTCATAATTTCCCTTCCACAAGTACATAGTAACTTCAATAACATAATAATTTCCATTCCACGAGCACACAGTAACTTATATTGATTTTCTCATGATGCATAAATAGGTTCAATGAGTTAATTTCAGTTACTATTATTTGATATGAAAATATTTTGATAAAAAAAATAAATAAAAGAATAAAAGAGTTATAATGATCTTAATATCTCTCATTTAGCAATAACTCGTTAATTCTTCTAGACATAATGTTCATGCACTAGCTATATTCCTTGATTGCTGCTTTAGAAACAAATTGATAATTGATTAAGAAAGTCTTACAAAGTTCTATTCTATGTCAAATTTTTTTCTTTTTTCTTTTTTTTTTAAGACTAAGTTTCCAATTTAGAATATATTCATTAAAACAATTTCATAAGTTAACCTATTTAACAAGTAGATTGTCCATCAATTTGTCAATTACAGGTTTCATTATGGGCTAAACCAAGAGAAGATATATATAAACATAGTCAAATTAAGTTGAACAAATATAAAAGACTCTTAAAAACAACATAAAAATTAATGCATGTACATCATTTTACTAAAGAAAAAAAAAACTACGAAAAACTTATGTATAATATTTTTTATAAAAATGACATTCATTTTATATTAACATAATTCTAACTTTTGTATGATAAATCTTCCCTTGAGACTATATTATGAAAGTTTTTCTTTTTTCTTTTTTCTTTTTTTTTTAACTCTCGCCATTTACGTTGACTTTTACTACTTATCAAACTTTCTTTCTTTTCTTCTTTCTTCTAACTATCCTCTCATTTTCATTTTTCTCTTATCCAAGCATTTTCTTCTTCTCATTCTCGTCACTACTTATTACATTTGTTTTCAAATCTCATCGCGTCGGACTTCTAATTCGTATCACCCAATTATTTTTGCTAATATTTTTGTACGTTTTTCCATATTTGTCTATCTATTTTAATTAAACATGAACTGGGTAAACTAATTTTCGAACATATTTGGTCCATTCTCGACTACTACTTCGACCTCATTTCGACGTCAATATAAGAGGTAACATAATATAGAATCAGTGTCGACTTTTTTTCGACTCCATTTAGAATTTTTAGACTCATTTTCGACTATTTTGACTCATTTTGACTCTGGTTCGACTTAGTTTTTTCTCAATAAATATAGGTTGAAATTAGTTAAAATATATCGAAACTAAGTCAAAGTTGAACACTATTCATTTTTTGTTGTATGATACTAATGATTATTTATTTTTATCATTCTTTTGTATCGGGGTTATTTCATGGATAGGGTGAACTATAATAAATGCAAGCAACGATTTCCAACACTTAATGACATACTATCTGAACTAGTTAATATTGAAACCATCACATTTTGAGACTTTAACTCTTAAAAGGTGGTGAACTATAATTAATGCAAGAAACAATTTCCAATGGTGTTTGGTGGTTATAAATATGACTCCTTCTTTCCAGTGTACTCTAACCCTTCAATTCTCAATAAAAATTTAAAATTAGTCGAAGTTTTGCCTATGGCCTTTAACATTATAAATCATTCTCATCTCTTGCTCATGACGACTATTCACAGTCAATTTACCTCTGCATGTACCTTATCACAATCAATTTACCTCTGCGTATTTGTCACGCTATAGTAATGAATGATCTGGGAAGAAATATATTATTTTCTTCTTATTGTTTGTAACACCCTAGCTTAAAGGCTTGGAATCTAAGTTATAAAAGGCAAACTTAAGGTTTTCTTGGTTTACTTATATGTTATGTATGATGCATGATTTTGCTTAAATTGAATAAATATGGATGTTTTAGACAGTTTTACACATGTAAAAGTACATCAAAGGCGGTTAGGAAGAAATTGGAAGAAACTTGAAATTTTGTGAACTGAGGGCAAAATAGTCATTTTGCACCCCTTCGAGTTCTTATGGAATTATCACCATATTTAGAAGTAGAAAATGATTTAAGGGAATGTAAATGGTGTTATTTAGTTTATTTGAAGATTTGATGGAAAAATAAACCCGATTGAAAATTGTACCGGGTAA
>CANXYC010043365.1:0-23882 GCA_948193065.1 Aleurites moluccanus
CCTCAATTGAGCTGCTTACCCAGAATTGTCTTCAACCGGGTTTATTTTTCTGAATGATTTTCAAATAATTAAAATAAAACCATTTACATTCACTTTTATTCCTTCCTTTATTCAAATATACTGATAAATTTATAAAACCTCGAAGAGCTGTAAAATTACCATTTGGTCCCTCGTTCAAATTCCAAAATTTCTCGATTTAGTCCTAACTGACTTAAAACCACTTCTATGCGTAAAATTAAGTCATATAACATACATAAATATAAATTTCATACATAAACATATCATATTAACATATTATAAAGAAAGAAAAATTTTCCCCCTAAATTCCCCTTAAGGGTCCCTATAAGGGTTTAGGCTGAGGTGTTACAGTACCAAATCTAAAGTTATTTAATATAGACACATAGGTAATAAAAGAACTAAAATAATATTATTTATTGGTAAAAAGAATGAATGCAAAAGTGTTATGGATGATGGAAAATCAATAGAATGATAAAATCGTAAATAAGTGCAATTTTAGGAGTATTTTTAAAAACTTATTGTCTAAAACTCAGAATTGGACCTAGAGCAATATAAAATGATAAAACAGCCTAAAATAAGTCATTTAACTCCCCACACTAATATTTAATTCTAAACAAAAATAACAGAATTAATTACAGAAAGTTATCGAGTAAAAGTGCAAATAAGCATAATTTGGGGGCTTAAGTGTATATATCCAAAAATTTTGCATATAAATACCATGCCTTAGATATTTTTTCTAACCATTTCTTCTTCTTCTACTTCTTCTCTACCATGGTCGAACCACCCAAGGCTAAACCCACCCAAATTCCATGCTAATTTTGAAGGAAATACCATAGAAAAACCTAATTCAAACCTTATTTAACATTGTTCCACCAAAATTACATCAAAACAATAAAAAAAAAAATTGTGTTTTTTCATCAAAGGGATTTCGGCCACTTCATCACCAAAGAGTAATTTGATGTTTTCTTCCATTTTATGGTTTAGATGGATGATTTATATGATAAATAAGTTAGTTTTAGCAACTTATTGCATCAATTTACACTGATTGATAGAAAATCCCAAATTGAAACCCTAATTGCATTATGTTTAATACTAACTCTTAAATTAGTGTTATATGATTCTTAATTTAGTTAAAATAGGCCTTATTATGGTCATTCAAAGCTAAATAGATGATTGGTTTGGTATAGATATTGAAGAAAGGCATAGTTGTGCATTTTGCTTCTTATAGAAGTATTTGGTGTTCAAGGCTAAATTTTGGCTATCTAAGCCATTAAGTGAGTTCAATATTCTTGATTTTACCTGTTTAATATGTTGGAATAATTTGTGGACATTGATTGTAAAATTTCATCCTTGGTCGAACCCTATTTTGAATTTTTCTTTGAAAATTTAACTTGTTTTTCCTTGATTTTTCACTTGAATTTGATCCTTAAATTATTGTTCATTGTGTTATTTGAGATGTTGGTAGAATTTTCCCCATTGAAACTCTTGAATTGATATTTTGACATTACCAAATTTCCACCAAAACCATGTTTAATTGTTGCTTAAATGTTGCACACCATATGTTCGATAAAATGCCTAAATGAAATTTTCTTCATTTGCTACCTTAGCCAATGCCATTATCGCCAACGACATTGGCAAGCCAATGGCGCCAGTGCAAATGGCATTGGATGACCATATTGTTCGTTGACCTATAATTGCTTACCATATTTATTGTATTACCTATTATTGCTTACAAAACTAATATATTGACTTATTACTTTACTGATTGAACCCTGACTTTATATATTATTTATTGCACTATTATTGTATATGGTTCATTGATATTGTTCCATTGGTGAATAAATTGGTTGCATTACCTATTTATATGTGTATTTAATAGAACTACTTGACCTATGGGGTAGTGAGTAAGATCCATCGATGTTGTGCACAATGGCCTACCAGACAAGGTTAAGTATTCAGGACCCTAGCTGGTAAGGGATTTGTCCTAGCCATAAGGTTTGGCCCATCTTATGTATTTTATTGATATTAATTTACTGATGCTGTTACTGGCCCCTTAACCTATCACTTCCAGATACAAACCTGACAGTTGATACCATTATTGACACTGCTTATTTATTGGATATTTGTATCCTACTTTATCGATATTGATGTGTAATACCTTTTCATTGATACTGATCATTCCATTTCTTTACTGTTACCCTACCATGCATGTAATATCTTGTTTGTTGAGCTCACTGAGTATTTATATACTCACTCTATAGTGGTTTTAACTTTTCAGGAATGGAGCAGTAAAGCAGTTCTTAACTTCTTCCTCGATGAACCTGTATATATTTTTGTAATGTAAATACTGTGCTATTATTGTGTTTTGATATATTCTAGATGTGCTCCATGGTATTTTGTTTTGATATATTCTTGTGACACCCAAGATTTTGATTTGTATGGTTGTATGAGGTTATTGATGGTCCCATGATTATAGATTGTATTGATTGGTTATTATAGAATTATTTGCTTTCCATAGATATTGTTTAGAGTGTGATAATTGATCTAAGAGTAGTTTTGGTGAGTGTTAGAATGGATTTGGGAAGTAATTGCCTTGATAAGGATGAACCTTAATGTTTCATGGGCGTGAACTCTTATCACAGCCGTGAATTTGCCTTGATATTTTATGGGCGTGAACTCTTATCATGACCGTGAATTTGCTCTCTCTGTAAATATGAGAAATTGACTTTTTATTTGTTCACGGCTATGAATTTATCCTTCATAGGTGTGAATTTATTCTTCACTGGCGTGAAACTTTGGGCTCTATATATAGAAGTCATTTTTCAGATTTTTGAAAATCGAAAACCATAAATTTCATTTCTTCTTCTTCTTCTTGTTTCTTCCTCATTGCTCAACTAACCTTTCCTATTGCCCTTTGATCACCCAAATAACCATTTTCTTCAAGGATTCTTCATGGGAAACACATTTTAAGGCATCAAATCACTTCAAGGACTTCTCTTCTCAAGAAATCTATTTTTAGAGTTTTGAAGGTAAATCCTAAATCTTTACTTTTATAGTTGTTTATGGATTATGTCATTACTAGATTAGTTGTTTATAGGTTGTAGGTAGTCTTTTATAAGCATTTATTGCCATTGATTATGGTTGATATGGGAGTTGTAAGATTTAATGGTTTTATGTGAATAGTATGGTGAAAGTAACTCTTTTTAATAATTTCTACAACTCTTCATTTAAATGGTTTAATTGGTATTAGGAATCATTTTATTGAGTACTAAAGAGTATAGAATCCTAGAATTCTTTGTGTTATGGCTTTGGAGAAGGAAACCCTAATTGATCCATTTTTGGGAATTTGCTGTTTTAGGCTTGGTGAACCCAAGGACCTAAGGATTGTTGATTATGGTGATAGTTGTGCTATTTGCTTTGGATTTGAGGTAAGTTATGGGATAATTTATTCTTTGTTATGAAATCCACACTTGTTAATATTGTTCTTGAATGAAGTTTAGTCATTGTTCTTAAACTAAATTTTATATTGAATATTATTATTTTGATACTATAATATCATTGGGCCTTAGGCTATCATTGAAATGTATTACCTTTGAAATACCATTTGGGTCATATGCAATTATTGAAAATCTATTGAATATTGTTAATGATATTGATAATGTGAGGTCTCTAGACCCCCGTTGTTCCTTGTATCGATTGTATGGCTATTGACGATTTAGAACGCCCTTCTAATGAGGAAGAAATCATTAGACTGTGTGCACCAGTGACCTAGCTGATAAGGTCAAATTACATCAGTAGCTTCACCTAGGGGAGGTCTATCGACCCTGGGACATATGTTCTGATCAAGTATACGTATGTTTTGAGATTATAGTATCTCGATGGATGGATGGTATAGATATGATGGTTGTTCTATCATCACATTGATGGGTGCCATTTCTTTATAGGCACGTAAATATATGTCATTAAATGTATTCTTATTGTTCATAAACTATATATATATATATATATATATATATTGAATTCGATCTATTCTTTGATCAATCAATATAAAACCCTAAGTATTATTGTATCTCCATAACTTATTGAGTTTTTGACTCATTCTTTTTTCTTTTGTGGATTTCAGGTGCTAGAGAACGTATTGACAGGATAGACAAAGCTTCGTGAATATTTTTCTCTCTCCAATAAGCTCATGAATTGATTTGATAATTATATGATGTTTTGTATCATTTTGGAATACTAATCATAGTGGTTCTGTAGATTGAATTGTATTGAGATATGTTTGAGCATATTAGAAATCCTTGTTCCTTATTGATGATTGTATTTTGTCTTTTGATCGATAAGGAACAAGTGATATTGAATTAATAGATTATCTATCTATTGGAGTATATTGAATAGTTATAGAATATTATTGATGATTATTGATCCAAGTTTGGGTTCTACAGGTTTATGGTGACCTTAAGGCCCTTGCCCTATAACCGTCATACTTTTGATTTTGGGGTGTGATAATTCTAGATGTTCTCCATGGTTTGTAAGCAACTAGTACTTATTAATATAGACTATATGGATATTATAACGGTGTAATGGAAAATATATAATAGACTGATATTAGACTGTTTTTGTATAATAACCCAAATCGAACCATAAGACGATTAAGGATAGTTTTAAGAAAATGATCAACAAAAATTGAACTATTATAAATTTTAAAAAGTGCATTACTTAGAATTGATAATGGATAATGTAATACCCTAGAAAGTTATAACATATATGCATGATTTAATTCTCAGCATGTGGTTCAAAAGCCTTGAAATTATGGAAAATAATTTTAGAGACACAGTTAGAAAACGAACTAGTTACTTTTCCGGAAAGCGGCAATGTCGGGAACACTGCCGAGAAATTAGTAGTTTGATCAATAGAAGAATTTTTGAATTTGACCAGGGGTAAAAGATCACCTTAATGCATGTGTAATTTTTGTAAAAAGAAAGAAGTGAAAAACATTTAGGAACACTGAAAAAGTAACCAATGGCAAAATCGTAAATAAATGAAACTTTAAGGTGAATAGTGAAAATTGGTTCGTCGGAGTTACAGAATGACTTTGAAACCATTTTTATAAATAAGTATAAATTAAAATAAGCTTATTGACTCCGTATATTGGAATCCAAATCCTGACAGCATTATCAGAATAAATTACAGAAGAAGTTGGGGTCAAAACTAATTACTTGGAAACTTAAGGACCAAAATGTAATTTGTCATATGATTTTAGTATAAAAGCCATACTTAGCATTTTTGCCATCATCTTCTTCCTTTCTTCTCTCTTTGGCCGAACCAAGCTACCACCATTTTCCATCCAAATTTCTTCTTTTTCCACCAAAGTTTCTTAAGTAAGTTTATAGAAAAATTAAGTTCTAACTTTGCTCTACCTATCTCCATCATCAATTTGCAAGAAAGAGCAAAGGAAACCAAGGATTGAAGGCCTCAATGTTTCGGCCACTTCATCTCATCCAAGGTAATCAACTTGTTTGTTTTATTTTATGGTTTAGTTAGATAATTTTAAAATTGAATTTGATGGGTTTTAGGTTAGATTGTATCAATTGATGTAAATTGATGAAAATGCTTAATTTTCCCTAACCTAGTGAAGTTGTATAAATAAGCTTGATGATTTAGTATTAGTTTATATCAATTGATGTTAGAATATGTCAATTGGAGGTTAATAGGTAACTAATTGATGGATTGTTTGGTGTAGAATTCAAGATTTGGCAAAGTTGTGCCTATTGGCTCATTTGGTGAATTGTGGAGAAAATTAAATTTTCAAAGCAATTTGGAAGCTTAGGTGAGTCTTATATGCATCAAATAACATGCCTATATCATTGGAATTGAAATTGGAATTCATATATTGAACTTGAATTTTGGTCGAACCTTGATGTACTATTCATTGCCATTGTTTTTCTTTGTTTTTCCTTTGAATTCTTTAGCTAATTTGATCCATTTTGTATTGTTTAATCTTGTTTCTTTGATACCTATGTTATTGTTGCCAATGTGCCTTATTGTTGATTGAAATGGGCAAGTCAAATTTGAAACTAAACCTAACCAATTGGCTTGCCATTGTATGCCCACCAAGTGTTTGTGAAAATGCCTAGTTGTTTTGTCTTTGGCCTATTGCTTTGTATTCCATAGGCCTACCATTTGAATGCCATTGTCGCCAGCGACATTGGCATGCTAATTGGCCTACCATTTTTCTTTGCCGAGCCGACTTTTATTCCATGTCTTTGTTGATTACCAAACCAATTGCCATTGATTATATATCATCTATAGCAATGCCATTGATCTCATTGATAATTGATTGATTGATATTGAGCTTATTGATATGGAGGATACCATTATTGCATAATGTTGTCCTTTGATATGTTGTTTTCTTAGATTGATCTGAGTGTGGCTTGACAGAGCTACCGCTCTGACAGGGTAGTGGAAAAATACTATCAGCGATATGCACATTGTATTATTGGTGCCCTAGCTAGGAGGGGTTATGATCCTGGCCATAAGACCTGATCAGTCTTATACTCATTGATACTGATATGCTACTGGAGACTGTCAAGACCTGCTTTCGCGGATCGTGATAGTCCTAGGGCACGAGAGATGCCAATGGCGACTGGCACCCTTAGAATCCATCAATCACATACATAATTTATAATCATCAATTAATTATCTATTTATCCTTAATTACTATTCATTCTGTCATTTAGTGCTATTGGTTGTAGCAGTCATAATATCATGACATATCTCATAATATAACTCAAGTATCATCATCATATATATACAACTGTTCATGTCCTAGCTAACCCATACATACCCCACGGAGTAGCTAGATATGAACATCAAAATACAGAGTACAAAAATATATATACATCAGTAATGCTGGCAGAAATCCCTGGATGACAGACGACAGGATTCTGTAATCTACTCATCTCCTGAAATAGGTAAACAATAAGAGGGTGAGTATATAAGATACTCAATGAATTTATATGCATCGCCAATAAAAGTGAGATTAACAGAAGAACCAATGATATCAAAAGCTCAGTATAACCAATTTACATAAGCATTTATAGTAAATGATAGAATATATTAATAAGGATATCATAGGTTCGATACCATAGAGAAAAACAGATAAAGGGATGGATTGTATAAAATTATACAATCTCCAGTAGCATCAATATGGACTATATGCGAACTACATGTGCACATACAGTCTCCTGTATATCAATATCTATAACATAAGACGGGTCAGATCTTATGGCTAGGTCCATAACCCTTTTCCTAGCTAAGGTATCAGTAATACAATGTGCACAAAACTGACAATATTTCCCCACTATCCTGTCAGATTGGTAGCTCTGTTATATCACAATAAGGTCAACATAAGAAGGAAACTTATCAATGGACACCATTTTGCCACAATGGTATCCTCCATCTCAACAAACTCGATATCAATCAATCAATAGCAGTTAAGTAGCAATGGCTCATTAGAATCAATTAATGAACCTAAAATCAATAAGACATCAATAAAAATCAAAGAAGCAATGACCAAAGGTCTAACGACCAAAAATGGGAATAAACATATTTTGGTCATTTGCGCCCAAAAAGTTGATGCAATTGGCATGCCATTGTCGCTGGCGACGGTGGCACTCAAATGGTTGGCCTAAGGAAATTTCGGTATGGTTTTGGTGCAATTTCGACATTGCTCTAAATATCAACAAATATGCACATGGAAAGCAATTTATAGGCAACAACCACAACTCAATAATCTTCTTCAAAAGCATCCAAATAAGCAAAGAAAACACAAGCCAAAGGTATGAATAAAAATAAGGCAATTTACTCAATTAGGGTTCGGCCAACAACAAATTTTCACATTGAGTTTCAATTGATGTTTTATCAATCTAGGCAAGTAAATTGATGCATAGTAGACTCGCCTATCACTCCAAATGCCACGAATTTGCTACCCAATTCCTCAATTTCTCAGTTTAAGCCAAAATCGGTGACTTTTCCCGAACAAGTTTTTTACAATGAAACGAATGTCAATTAAATATCGATTAATACCCAATTGACTTATTATAAAGCTAATTTACACATCCTAATCCATATACTCAAAATCAAAAGCCACAACTTCAATTTTAGGTTGGAAAATTGGGGGAAATTGTTTAATGCATCAATTGATGCAATTAAAACATTTATCCATTCCTTTTATCATCTAATTAACCTATTTAAACCAAAAAAATCAAACAAATATACAATTTACCTCAAAACCCAAGAGTGGCCGAAAATTGCCCCTTCCTTGTTCTTCAATTTTATTTTTTTTTTATTTTCTATGGTTAATTTTGGTTGTTTAATGTTTGTATGGATTTAGTTTTAGGTTTGTAACACTTTTCCTTCACAAATCATCAAAGAAAAATCAAAGAAAAGAGAGGAAAAGCTCACGGGAATGAAGGAGAAGAAATCAGAAAATTTTTGCTCTAAACGTCCTTTATATAATAGGACAAAATAGGCAAATTAAACTTTAGTCCTCCAATTTTTCGAAATTTACTTTTGGTCCTTTTTCGCTCTGTAATTTATTTTGAAAATTCCATCGGGAATTAGAATTCAAAGTGAATGTTTAAACATCATATTTTTATTAATAATAATTAATAAAAATAGCTTCAGAGTCGTTCTGAAAACTCGGACTGTCAAATTTCACTATTCACCAAAAGTGCCCTTTTGCTAGTTTTAGCAGTGTTCTTTAATATTTTCTCATATTTCTTTTTACTATATTCACACATGAATATATATTATCATTTATCCTCAATCCAAATTTAGAAATTTATCCGTCGACCGTACCGTTATTTTTTACGGCGGCAATATCGGTACCGACGATTTTCGAAAAAATTTCTCATTTTTGCTCTAACTGATTTTCTTAAGTTATTATTGGTCATTTCGATGATTTTAATCTATATACTGAGAATTTTATTTACTAAAACCTGTTATGTATTTCTAAGGTATTACAGAGACTGTATGTTCGCATATAGTCCATACTGATTCAACTGGAGATTGTATGATTTCATACAGTCCATCCTTTTATCTGTCTTTCCATATGACACCGAGCCTATACTATGTTATTTGACCATTTTGTAACCTATTGATACTGTTATCTTGACCTATTAGCACCATTGTTCCATTATTACCTATTGTTTATTTGTTGATGCATATAGATTCACTGAGTATCTTATATACTCACCTTTTCTTTGTTTACCCATTTCAAGAGAGGAGTAGATTGTAGAATCCTGTCGTCTATCATCCGAGGATTTTTGTTAGCTGTTCTGATGTATATATTCTGATTCTGTATTATTTTGATGTTCATAATCTAGCTGCTCCATGAGGTATGTATGGGTTAGCTAGGAAATGAACATGTATATATGTATGTGATGATATTATGAGTTATATGATGATTATCTGATATGATATATTGACTATCACAACCATTTGAACTAGATTACAAAATAAATTGCAGAATGACAGAATGAATGGTAACTAAGTAATATTGATAATTAATTGATGGTTATAGATTATGCATGTGATACTGGGTTCTACGGATACCAATCACCATTGGCAACTCCCGCATCCTAGGACCATTAAGATCCAGAAATGGGTCGTGACAGAGGTGGTATCAGAGCTCTAGGTTACAGACAGTGGATTTTAGGTTACAGATGAATAGTAAATGAATTACAGAGGAATAGTGACTAAGTACAGAATAGGGTAGAATTAAGTAAACCATGGAGCATAGGATTTCCTTGGACGTCTTTTGTTGTTAATGTCTGTTATATGTTATTATTTTGCATTTCTGTCATATTTTGAGTATGTTTCCATTTTTCTTGACAGATTACAAAGATGTCTGACGAGAGGGATAGAGATACCAGGGAGGCAGAGGTAGCCTCTAATGAGTCTTTGGTGAGGGAGATATCTGTTTCAGAGGGTCCGTCTAGATCTCGACAGACTACAGAGGATACAAAGAGAGGCGATGACCCCTGGAGAGCGGAAATGATGAGGGGATTGATGTAGTTAAGTAGAGAGATGGCTGATTTGAGGCGGGAACGTCAGCATGTACCTCCACCACCAGCTCCAATAGTAGTGCCTCCACCTGTGGCACCAAAGGCAGTTCCAGTGGCATCGGCTCCTATACAGCCAGTAGGGGTTCCTAGGAAGCCTACTATACAGGGAGGCCGTAGAGTGATAGAGGAGGGTGGTGTATCGATGTTTAGCTTTCTGAAGCTAAACTTGCCTTAGTTCAGGGGAGACAGAGGCAGTGACCCTGTGGATTTCTTAGAGGAGGTAGAGAAGGTAGTGAGGAGACTACCATGTTCGGAGTTGAGAGCAGTTGAGCTTGTTGGGCTATTATTGAAGGGGAAGGCATGGACCTGTTTTTCTAGGAGGATGGAGCCCAAGCTTTATGGTGAGCACCCACCTACCTGGATTGAGTTTCGACAAGGGCTTATTGATGAGTTCATCACTGAGGCGGTGAAGACCCGTAACCTGATTCGATTTGAGTAGTTGGAACAGGGGGATAGATCTGTTGAGGAGTACGTAGAGGAGTTTATCAGGTTGAGTAGGTATGCTACTCATATTGTTCCTACAGAGGCTGATTTGATCAATAGGTTTCGGAGGGGTCTTCATGCTGCACTACATAATGCTTTATTGGCTACAGAGTTTACTTCTCTGACAACAGTGATTGATAAGGCCATACAGATGGAAGAGAAGTATAAGACAGAGAGGGCAAAGAGGGACCAGAAGAGGAATGGAGGTCCAGGATCTCAGATTAGGAGGGGGGAGAATGGCTCCCATCCTAGGCAGACAGAGTCAGTGCCACGGTTTGATCAGAGATCTACAGCTAGTAGTCAGAGAAGGAGGATTCAAAGTAGGGGACTGCCAGTGGTTCAGTCAGCACCTGCCTACTCTCAGGGTTCTTTGAGACCAGCTGTACAGACATCTAGCATTCCTAGTTGTGGGTTTTATGGACGGAGACATGGAGGGGAGTGTTGGAGACAGGATGGTGCTTGTTTGAGGTGTGTCCAGCAGGGCCACTATGCTAACAGATGTCTATTAAGGGATGAGTAGCAGCCATCTATTATGGTCTCTCAGCCGATAGCACAAACGAGTCAGAATGTGGGTAGAGAGGCTTTAAGCAGAGGCAAAGGCAGAGGAGGTCAGGTTCCCAGTGGTAGTCAGGCTCCAACTGGTAGGGGTCAGGACACAGTATTTGCAGTCAATACCCAGGAGGACCAGAGATCAGATAATGTGGTCACAGGTACTATTCTGATTCAGAATGAGATTGCAGATGCTTTATTTGATTCGGGTGCTGCTCACTCCTTAATGTCACTACACTTTACACCTAAATTGAATAAAGAAAGGAAATTGTTAGATGTGCCTTTAATGATTGCTACTCCTATGGGTGACAGTATTTATATGGATTTCTATTATCCTGACTGTGTGATTAAGATTGATGATAACATATTGCGTGTTGATTTGATTGAGTTGCCTGTATTAGAGTTAGATGTTATTTTGGGTATGGATTGCCTTATGAGGCACCGAGCAGTTATTAATTGTTATCGAAAGAAGGTCAGGTTTCAACCTGAGGAGCAGCCAAAGTTTGAGTTTAAGGGTGATATTCAAGAGTTTAGGGTTAATCTGGTTTCTGCTATCCAGGCTAGGAGGATGATTGGGAAAGGTTGTTCAGCCTATTTAGCTCATGTGATAGATGTACGGAAGTCTTCCGTACAGCTTGATCAGATACCGACAGTTCAAGAGTTTTCTAAGGAGTTGCCAGGATTTCCCCCTAATAGGGAGATTGAGATTGAAGTCATGCAGACACTGACCCTATATCTATTCCTCCATACAGAATGGCTCCAGCTGAACTGAAGGAATTAAAGGTACAGTTATAGGAATTATTGGATAACGTGTTTATCAGACCGAGCAGTTCACCTTGGGGTGCACCGGTATTGTTTGTAAGGAAGAAGGATGGCTCCTTGAGGATTTGTATAGACTATAGGCAGCTGAATAAGGTGACAGTGAAGAACAAGTATCCATTGCCTCGAATAGATGACTTGTTTGATCAGCTGTAGGGGGCTAGCCATTTTTCGAAGATTGATTTGAGGTCTGGGTATCACCAGTTGAAAATTAAGAAGGGTGATGTACCTAAGACTGCTTTCAAGACCCGATATGGGCATTATGAGTTTTTGATGTTGCTATTCGGGTTGACCAATGCACCAGTTGCTTTTATGGATTTGATGAACAGGGTGTTCAAGTCATTTTTGGATAATTTTGTCATTGTATTCATTGATGACATACTTATCTCTTCTAGGAGTGAGGAGGAGCATATGTTGCATCTAAGGATTATTTTGCAGACACTTCGAGAGCATCAGTTGTATGCTAAGCTATCTAAATGTTAGTTCTGGCTAACCAAAGTGTATTTCCTTAGGCATGTGATATGTAAGGATGGGATTAAGGTGGATCCTCAGAAGATTGAAGCGGTTGCTAATTGGCCTCAGCCTACCAGTGTTTTAAAGGTTTGCAGTTTTCTAGGTATGGCTGGGTATTACAAGAAGTTTATGAAAGATTTCTCATTGATTGCAGCTCCATTAACTAGATTGATGCATAAACAATAGCATTATGTATGGACTGATGAGTGTGATCGCAGCTTCCAGACTTTGAAGTATTGCCTCACCAGTGCTCCAGTGTTGGCATTACCAATAGAGGGGGAGAAATTCATGGTGTATTGTGATGCTTCGAGGATTGGTTTGGGGTGTGTGTTGATGCAGATTGGTAGGGTAATTGCTTATGCTTCCCTTCAGTTAAAAAAGCATGAAACAAATTATCCGTCACATGATTTAGAGATAGAAGCTGTTATATTTGCATTGAAGATTTGGAGACACTACTTGTATGGATCGAAATGTGAGATATATACTGATCATAAGAGTTTACAGTATATATTTCAGCAGAAGGATCTGAATCTTTGATAGCGAAGATGAGTGGAGCTACTTAAGGATTATGAATGTGAGATCCTTTATCACCAGGGTAAGGCCAATGTAGTGGCTAATGCATTGAGTAGGAAATCCATGGACAGTCTAGCTTATATTATGATTGGCAGGAGACCTTTGATCTGAGAGATGAAGGAGTTGGTAGATTTGGGAGTGGAGTTGGATTTGGGATCCCAGGATCAGAACCAGGCTCTGATAGCCCAATTTCTAGTAAAGTCACTATTACTTAATTATATTAAAGTGTCTCGGGATAGGGATCCTTATCTACTGAAGCTCAAGGGAGAGGTATATAATGGGAAGATGACAGAGTTTACAATAGAGGATGGGGTACTGAAGTGTGGGAAGCCTATATGTGTACCGGATTTTGATGGGCTATGGGATTGGATTATGAGAGAGGCTCACTATTCAGCATACAATGTACATCCAGGGATTACCAAGATGTACCATGATCTGAGAGATGTATATTGGTGGCCTGGTATAAGGAGAGATGTGGCTCAGTTTGTTTCCAAATGCTTAGCTTGTCAGCAGATTAAGTTTGAGCATCAGAAGCCATCAGGGTTACTTCAGGAGATTGAGTTGCCAGAGTGGAAATAGGAGCAGGTTACTATGGATTTGTAGTGGGTCTACCGAGGACTACCCGGGGTTATGACTCCATATGGGTGATTGTAGACCGTTTGGCGAAATCTGCTCATTTTCTAGAGGTTAAGACCAGCTACACGGCAGCTCAGTATGCACAGCTGTATGTGGATAAGATTGTGCGACTTCATGGAGTTCCTTTGATGATTATTTCAGACAGAGGTACACAGTTCACCTCCCGATTTTGGCAGAAGTTTTAGGAGTCCATGGGTACCCAGTTACGGTTTAGTACTGCTTTTCATCTGTAGACTGATGGGCAGTTGGAGAGGACAATCTAGAATTTGAAGGATATGCTTCGATTATGTGTTTTGGATTTCAAAGGTAATTGGGATTATTGTCTGCGATTGATTGAGTTCTCCGATAACAACAACTACCACTCTTCTATTGGTATTGCTTTATTTGAAGCACTATATGGTAGAAAATGTAAATCTCTCGTGTGTTGGATGGAGCCAGGAGAGAAGCAGCTTGAGGGGCCAGAGTTGATTAGGGAGACTATGGAAAACGTACCTATGATCAGAGAGTGGATGAGGACTGCCTTCAGTAGGCAGAAGAGTTATGCTGATCCGAAGAAGAAGGATGTACATTTTGCAGTTGGTGATCATGTCTTCCTTAAAGTCTCACCGATTAGAGGTATTATGAGATTTGGGAAGAGGGGAAAGTTATCACCAAGGTTTATAGGTCTATTTGAGATTCTGAAGAAGATAGGTAATGTGGCCTATAGATTGGCTCTTCCTCCTAGCATGAGGTACGTACATCCAGTTTTCCATATCTCGATGCTGCAGAAGTATGTATCTGATCCATCTCACATATTGGAGGTTCAGGATATGGATCTCAGTGAGGACTTGTCTTATGAGGAGCTTCCAGTGGAGATCATTGATGGACAGGTCAGACAATTGCGTAATAAGGATATCCTGATGATAAAATTGCCTTGGAGGAATCAGTTTATGGAGGAGTGAACTTGGAGAGTGAGCAGGAGATGAGAAGCAGATATCCATTCCTGTTCCAGCAGTGAGGTATGTATCTATTTAAATTCGAGGACATATTTATTTGTAGAGGGGTAAAATATAATTCCTTAGAAAGTTATAACATATATGCATGATTTAATTCTCAGTAAATGGTTCAAAAGCCTTGAAATGATGGAAAATAATTTTAGAGACACAGTTAGAAAGCGAACTAGTTACTTTTCCTGAAAGCGGCAATGTCGGGAACACTGTCGAGAAATTAGCAATCCGGTCAACAGAAGAATTTCTGAATTTGACCAGGGGGTAAAAGATCAACTTAATGCATGTGTAATTTTGGTAAAGAGAAAGAAGTGAAAAACATTTAGGAACACTGAAAAAGTAACCAATGGCAAAATCGTAAATAAATGAAACTTTAAGGTGAATAGTAAAAATTGGTCCGTCGGAGTTACATAATGACTCTGTAACCATTTTTATAAATAAGTATAAATTAAAATAAGCTTATTGACTCGCCATATTGGAATCCAAATCCTGACAGAATTGTCAGAATAAATTACAGAAGAAGTTGGGGTCAAAACCTAATTACTTGGAAACTTAAGGATCAAAATGTAATTTGCCATATGATTTTAGTATAAAAGCCATACTTAGAATTTTTTCCATCATCTTCTTCCCTTCTTCTCTCTTTGGCCGAACCAAGCTACCACCATTTTCCTTCCAAATTTCTTCTTTTTCCACCAAAGTTTCTTAAGTAAATTTATTGAAAAATTAAGCTCTAACTTTACTCTACCTATCTCCATCATCAATTTGCAAGAAAGAGCAAAGGAAACCAAGGATTGAAGGCTTCAATGTTTCGGCCACTTCATCCCATCCAAGGTAATCAACTTGTTTGTTTGATTTGATAGTTTACTTAGATGATTTTAAGCTTGAATTTGATGGGTTTTAGGTTAGATTGCATCAATTGATGCAAATTGATGAAAATGCCTAATTTTCCCTAACCTAGTGAAGTTGTATGAATGAGCTTGATGATTTAGTATTAGTTAATATCCATTGATATTAGAATATGTCAATTGGAGGTTAATAGGTAACTAATTGATGGATTGTTTGGTGTAGAATTCAAGATTTGGCAAAATTTGTGCCTATTAGCTCATTTGGTGAATTGTAGAGAAAATTAAATTTTCAAAGCAATTTGGAAGTTTAGGTGAGTCTTATATGCATCAAATAACATGCCTATATCATTGGAATTGAAATTGAAATTCATATATGGAATTTGAATTTTGGCCGAACCTTGATGTACTATTTATTGCCATTGTTTTTCTTTGTTTTTCCTTTGAATTCTTTAGCTAATTTGATCCATTTTTTATTGTTTAATCTTGTTTCTTTGATACCTATGTTATTATTGCCAATGTGCCTTGTTGTTGATTGAAATGGGCAAGTCAAATTTGAACCTAAACCAAACCAATTGACTTGCCATTGTATGCCCACCAAGTGTTTGTGAAAATGCCTAGTTGTTTTGTCTTTGGCCTATTGCTTTGTATTCCATAGGCCTACCATTTGAATGTCATTGTCGCCAGCGACATTAGCATGCCAATTGGCCTACCTTTTTCCTTTGCTGAGCTAACTTTTGTTCCATGTCTTTATTGATTACCAAACCAATTGCCATTGATTATATATCATCTATAGCAATGTCATTGATCTCATTGATAATTGATTGATTGATATTGAGCTTATTGATATGAAGGATACCATTATTGCAAAATGGTATCCATTGATATGTTGTTTTCTTATATTGATCTAAATGTGGTTTGACAAAGCTACCACTCTGACATGGTAGTGGGAAAATACTGTCGGCGATGTGCACATTGTATTATTACTGCTCTAGCTAGGAGGGGTTATGGCCCTAACTATAAGACCTGATCAGTCTTATGCTCATTGATACTGATATGCTACTAGAGACTGTATGTTCGCATATAGTCCATACTGATTCTACTGGAGATTGTATGATTTCATATAGTCCATCCCTTTATCTGTCTTTCCATATGACACTGAGCCCATACTATGTTTTTTGACTATTTTATAAACTGTTACTGATTCTGGATATTGTTATCTTCACCTATTAGCACCATTGTTCCATTATTACCTATTGTTTATTTGTTGATGCATATAGATTTACTGAGTATCTTATATACTCACTTTTTCTTTGTTTACCCATTTCAGGAGAGGAGTGGATTGCAAAATCCTGTCGTCTATCATCCGAGGATTTCTGCTAGCTGTTCTGATGTATATGTTCTGATTATGTATTATTTTGATGTTCATAATCTAGCTGCTCTATGGGGTATTTATGGGTTAGCTAGGAAATGAACATGTATATATGTATGTGACGATATTATGAGTTATATGATGATTATATGATATGATATATTGACCATCACAGCCATTTGAATAGATTACAGAATAAATTGCATAATGATAGAATGAATGGTAACTAAGTAATATTGATAATTAATTGATGGTTATAGATTATGCATGTGATACTGAGTTCTATGGCTACCGGTCGCCATTGGCATATCCCATATCCTTGGACCGTCGCGATCCAGAAACGGATCATGATAGATAACCTGAGTTAGGTGACTTAGCATCATGGAAAAAATAATTAGAGGATTAAAAAGAGTTAGAAAGAGTGTTGATTAATTAAGCCAATTAAAAGACTTAAAAAGAATAATTTAAAACTTAATGTTAGAACACCCTTCGGTATTCAATTTTTAATAAATTTTAAAATAGTCTTTTGTCCATTTTTTTTTTATAGATCTAAAATCTGATTAATAATGAATAAGTTAAAAATAGAATTGACTGAAATTGAGTAAATATAAATGCTTAAGAAAGAAGTGAAAAAGATAGAAGGAAGAAGAGTTAAAGAGTGGCGATTTTGTAGATAATTGAAAGTTAAGTCAAATGAATTTGACCAATAATTTTTAAAAAATATATATACATAATTATCATTTCATGCTATGTGGCCAGCCAAGTGTTGGCTTCTCCACCAAAATCAATTTGTCAACTTTCTTCAAAATGAACTTATACACAAAACAAGCATTCATTCCTTACTTTTCATTTTTTCATGAATTTTTTTTTTCCTAAAATTCTAATTGGTTAATATATTGTATAAATAATTAGAGTAAGAGACTAGAGTCATCTTCTTCATCCTTTAACCTCTTATGACCGAACCTCCATGTGAGGGTTTCTCAAAAAAATTTACTCAACTCTTTTCTTACTTAAATCACCTCTCCATCATCACCAACCTTCATACTTTCATCTCCAAAGCCTCCTTTTCTTCAAGTTGTTGGTGTTTTTGGTAGAAGTTAAAAAGAAAAGCTATAATAGGTAAAAAAAAAATCTTAACTTGCCTCATATTTTGATTTAATGAGTTTTAATATTAGTTTAGAGGTCTAATTGGTGGAAGGAATTTAGATTAGAAGCAAATCTTTGAAAATTTTGAAATTCCTATGACTTGATAGAATCTTGGGGCTAAGTTTTTGTGTCTTTAAATTTGGAAATTGAAAATTTATAAAACATGAAATTTGTAGATATATGTGTCTATATTATATTCCTTTAGGAATTTTTATCACATTCATATTGTGTTAAGAGATATGAGACACTGAATGGTACTGGCTCGAATTAGGTTTTTGAGTAAGAGACCCTACTAAGTTTTGAGTTTTATATAACCTTAAGTGCAAAATCATGAAAAACTCAAAACATGAAAAATGTTTTCTATGTCTTAGATAACATTTCGTGAAACATAACAACATTTGGGTACCTATACATTGAGTTATAAGTAAATAAGTAATGGGTGCTCGCGTAGACGTTACAGGGAAGAAGACAGAATTCAGGACAGATTTTTTAATTTCACCATAAATCATGTAGTACATAGTTGTCACGACCCAATTTCGGATCGCGACGGTCTTAGGATGCAGGAGATGACAACGACGACCTGCACCCATAGAACCCAGTATCACATGCAAATATCTATAACCATCAAATTATTAATTTACTTAGTTACTATTTATTTTGTAAATTGTCTGTAATTATAATGTTGTTGGCTGTAACATCCATCATAATATATCATATCAATACTCATACTCCATAATATATCATACATACATGTTCATAGCCTAACTAACCCATACATGCCCCATGGAGCAGCTAGATCATGAACATCCAAGATACTATATTTAATATAATTACATTGCTATAACAGTTTGCAAAAATTCACAGAGAGTCAGAAGTTAGGATTCTACTATCTACCCTACACCTGAAAATGGTAAATAAGGAAAATAGTGAGTATATAAGATACTCAGTGAATCTATTATATATTGCCAATAAAAGTAATTTGGATCAATAATAAAAGATAACAGAGCAAGTATTAATGGTAATCTGCTTAATAAAATGAGAATACAAAATCAATTACAGGGAATGACGGTAAGGTCAATATTCATATCAATGGAATGGTATTACATGGGTAAGACAGATATATGGCCATAAAATATGTAGACTATACGTAATCACACAGTCAATCTCATATCAATAAACATAAGACTGATCAAGTCTTATGGCTAGGACCAATAACCTTTCCCAGCTAGGGTATCAATAAATAATGTGCACATTGCCGACAGTATGTACCCATTACCCTATCGGAGTGGAAGCTCTGTCAAACCACATTAAGGTCAATACAAGTGTGAAACAAGTCATTAGATACCATATACAATAATGGTATCACCAAGTAACAATATCTCAATATCAATCATTTCAAGTAGCAATTTAGCAATGGAATAGCAATAATCAATAGATATGCAATGGCAATAGGTTTGGTAATTAACAATGGAATGGAACATAGGTTAGTCATACATAAGCAAATAGTTGGCACAATTGGCATGCCAATATCGCTGGTGACAATGGCATTCAAATGGTAGGCCTATGGATGAAAAAGTGATAGGCCTATGGTTGAAAAAGTGATAGGCCTATGACAAATTACACTAGACATTTCATCAAACACTTGGTGTGCAATAAAGATTGCACAATTTGGCAAGGTTTGGGTGCAACTCCAACATTGCCCCAATACACATCAACAACTCACAATCAGGCAATATAATAGGCATCAATTTACCAACAATGAACACAATCAAAAGGATCAAATTGGCTTATGAATTCAAAGGAAAAACAAGCAAAAATCAAAGGAGTAAATAGTGCATGTTGGTTGAGCCAAAAGTGAAGAAAAATTGGAGGATTCCAATCAATATAGCAACATATTAGATATGTAATTTGATGCATATTAAACTCAACTAGCACTCCAAATTGCCTTGAAAAATTGATTTCCCACTTATTGCTTCAAAGGAGGCAAAAATGGCAACTTTGGCAATCTTGATTTTCTATAGCAAATGAATCACAAATTAATCATCCATTAGCCTCCAATTAACATATTCTAAGCTTGAATAACATAAACTAATATAAAATCAAAAGGCTAAATCAAACAACTTCCATTAGGGTTTGGAAATGAGGGAAAAGTGCTCAAATGCATCAATTGATGCAATCAAACACAAAACCATCTAAATCATCTAAAATAACCACAAAATCAAACAAATTAACTTATTACCTCAAGGTGAGATTTCAATGGAAATTCCAATGAAGAAAATCCTTGATTTCTTTTATGATTTCAAGGGAGAAATAGCTTGGAAATGGAAGATGCAAGGTTAAATTCAAGTTTTCTAAGGTTTTCTTTAAGGAAATTGCTTGAAAATGGTGGAGGAAAAGATGGGAGATGGTTCAGCCATATGGAAGAAGGAAGAAGAAGATGAGAAAATTTTTGGCTAAGGCATTCTTAAATATTATGTTATAATGGTAAATTTCATTTTGGTCCTTAAACTATCAAGTAATCATTACTTTGATCCCAACTTCTTCTGTAATTTATTATGACAATTCTGTTGAGAATTGGATTTCAAAGTGGGAAATCAAAAGGCTTATTTGTATTTATACTTATTTATAAAAATAGTTTTAGAGTCATTCTGAAACTCAGACATACTACTTTCCACTATACCCATCAAAGTTCCATTTATTTATAATTTTGCCATCACTTACCTTTTCAGTGTTCCTAAATATTTTTCACCTCTTTCTTTTCACCATAATTACACATGCATATGTATAGTTATTTATCCCTTGGTCATAATCTGAAATTCATCTGTTTACCGGACTGCTATTTTCTCGGCAGTGCTTTCGACACCGATGATTTTCGAAAAAATATCTCATTTGTTTTCTAACAGTGTCTCTAAAATTATTTCCAATCATTTCAGTAATTTCAAACTAAAAACTAAGAACTATTTCATGCATTTATGATGGGGTTTCCTAGGGTATTACATTCTACCCCCTTCAAATAAATTCGTCCTCGAATTTAAATTAAACACATATCCTATTGATAAAACAGGAATGGATATCTGTCCTTTATATCCTGCTCACTCACCCAAGTGCACTCCTCCCTCGACTGATTTCTCTAGAGCACTTTCACCATTAGGATTTCTTTATTCCGCAATTGCCTAACTTGTCGATCAACTATCTCCACTAGAAGTTCCTCATATGACAAGTCCTCATTAACCCCAACATCTTATATCTCCAATATGTGTGATGGGTTAGAGACATACTTCCGCATCATAGAGATGTGGAACACTAGATGAACATGGCTCAGATTAGGTGGAAGAGCCAATCTATAGGTCACATTGCCAATCTTCTCAAGAATCTCAAATGGACCTATAAATCTTGGTGACAACTTCCCTTTCTTCCCAAATCTCTTGATACCTCTCATTCATGAGATATTAAGGAAGGCATGGTCACTAACTGCAAAATGCACATCCTTCTGCTTTGGATCAGCATAGCTCTTCTATCTACTGAAAGCGGTCTTCATCCAATATCTGATCATTGGCACCTTTTCTATTGTTTCTTTAATCAACTCTGGTCCCTCTAACTGCTTCTCCCCTGGTTCTACCCAACATAATGGAGATCTACACTTCCTACCATATAGTACTTCATATGGAGCCATTCCAATAGAAGAATGATAACTATTATTGTAGGAGAATTCAATCAATGGCAGATATTGATCCCAGTTACCTTTAAAATCCAGAACACACAACCAAAGCATATCTTCCAAAGTTTGGATTATCCTATCTGACTGTCCATCGGTCTGTGGATGGAAAGCAATACTGAACCGTAACTGAGTACCCATAGCCTCCTGAAATTTCTGCCAAAACTGAGAGGTAAATTGTATACCTCTATCCAACATGATCATCAATGAAACTCTATGAAGTCGCACAATTTTATCCACATATAATTGTGCATACTGAGCTGCAGAGCAACTGGTCTTAACCTCCAAGAAATGAGCAGATTTCGTCAATCGATCTACAATAACCCATATGGAGTCATAACCCCTTGTAGTCCTTGATAAATCGACTACAAAATCCATAGTAATTTACTCTCATTTTCACTCTGGCAACTCAATCTCTTGAAGTAAACCTGACGATTTCTTATGTTCAAACTTAATCTGTTGACAGGCTAAGCATTTAGAGACAAACTGTGCTACATCTCTCTTCATACCAGGCCACTAATACATATCCCTCAAATCATGGTACATCTTGGTAATCCCTGGATGTACACTATATGATGAATAGTGAGCCTCTCTCATAATCTGATGTCGCATCTCATCAATATTAGGTACACATATTTGCTTTCCACACTTCAATACATCATCTTCTACTGTAAACTCTGACATGTTGTCATTCTGTACATCTCCCTTAAGCTTCAATAGATATGGATCCCTATTTTATGCCACTTTAATAGCATCAATCAACAATGACTTAACCCAAAATTAGGCTATCAGAGCCTGGTTACGATATTGGCATCCCAAAGCCAACTCCATACCCATATCAACTAACTCCCCCATCTCACAGATCAATGGTCTCCTGCTGTAACACCTTAGTCAAAACCTAAAACTTGAACCATAAAGAGCTACCTTGGAGAATTTTGACTTGACTTGATTATTGTGATTTATTATATGTTTATGCTTGAATTTGACATGTATGCATGTTTCATGATGTGTTTGTATGAATAGAGGAAGTTTTAAGGCTGTTAGGAAGCAATTGGGTAAATTTTGGTTTTTGGTGAACTAGGGGCAACATGGTCATTTCCACCCTTTGAGTTTTTAGTAGAAATTAACTTTATATTTGATGATAAAAGAGAATATTAGGAATGAAAATACAGGTATAATGGTCAAATGAATTATTGTTGGAAGATTAAAGCCGGTAGAAAATAATTTCGAGAAAGGTTAATCGAAAAGGGATCCAATTTGAACTAGGGATCGTATAGTCTTTTTCTAAGGTATATGGACTTATATGGTGTATGAAAGTGTATGGTAACCATTTTAAGTTAACCTAAATCAAACCATTGGATGGAAAGATCAAGAATTGAATGGTTAGTAAGCTAGGTTGCATAGTTTTTACTATAGAATCAATGTATAGGATCATAAACTTGATATTTAGGTTGATTTTTCCCACCTCTTCTTCAACCTTAGCCATTTTCATACCAAGCTTTCTCTTTATTCCTTTCAAACTTTCGGCCATCCTTGTTCTTCATCAAACCAAGTTGTTTTCTTTCATTTCTTGATTCAAACTAGTTAATTCCATCATTCTAAACACAATTATAACCTTAGAATCAAAGAAAAATAAAGAAAAGTTAATAAATCAAAGCTTGGAAGATTTCAAAGAACTATTGAAGAAGTAAGTGATTTTACCATTCTTTTGGTTCAATTATGATCTTTAGGTGTTTTTTGATGTTAATTTGTAACAAATATGTGTTTAGGTTGAAAGAAAACCAAAATGTTGGAAAGAAATCCTAACTTGGAAAAGGTAAGATTCAAATGTGTTATTTTGATGGATTTTAGTTCAAATGTGGTGTATTTTATGTGTTTGTAATGAATTAGTAGCCATTTAATGGAAATAAGTCCATTTGATTGATTTTCTAATTTGGCCGAAATGATGGTGTTCAAAAAATGAATGATACTTTGGTGTTTAATAGGTTGGAATGCTTAAATGTTATGCATTTTATGTGTATTTATGTTGTTTGGATGATTGGTATTAAAAAATGAAGAAATGGAGGAACTTTCATTTAGGTCGAACCATATTGAGTTTATAGA
>CANXYC010043439.1:0-10131 GCA_948193065.1 Aleurites moluccanus
ATATTAATTACCATTAATTACTTCTGATCACTAGCAATAAATTCTATACACCCAGAATTAATTATTCTAATCCATAGACTTAAATAAATCCAAAGAAAATAACTTAGGAAGAAAATTTACCTTATTTCCTTCAAAATGAGATTTCTGCAAAATACTGCTCAAATCTAGATGATTCTGCCTTAATATAGACTAATCTAGAAGTCTATTGCATTAATCTAAGCTTTAATGCTTTAGAAGAAAATATGAAACAAATCTGGGAAGAAAACTGACTTCTTCGAAAGAAAGAAAGAAAGGAAAAAGCGTGGAAAAATTGCTACTGGGTCACTGGGTTTAAATAAACTTCTGCCCAGAAACACGCTGACCAGCTCACCATTTTGCCTCGGCAAGGCTTCCTCGCCTAAGCCAGCTCGCCAAACCCACTTCGCATTCCCAACTCGCACTTTCCAGTTCGCAAATCTTGATCCGGCAATGCTGCCTCGCACATTCCAGTTCGCATATGCTACCTCGCGTATGCTGCCTCGCCTCTTCACTCCTTCGCGAACTGCCACTTCGCACATTCTCTCTTCACACAATGCCTCTTCGCCAAGTCCTCTTCGCCCAAGCTCTTCACCTTAGCTCTTCGCCTTTCCTCTTCGCCACTTCGCCATAATGTCACCTCGCATTGCCTCTTCGCTCCTTCACGAACTGCCACTTCGCACATTCTCTCTTCGCACAATGCCTCTTCGCCAAGTCCTCTTCGCCCAAGCTCTTCACCTAAGCTCTTCGCCTTTCCTCTTTGCCACTTCGCCATAATGTCACCTCGCATTGCCAGTTCGCGAAATGCCTCCTCGCATTTTGCTAGCTCGCCATAACAACTTCTTCTAAGTTAAACTCCTGTCTGAACATCCCCTACTCAGCCAGCTCGCAAATGAGCTACAATAATCCAAACTTATCAATTCTTCTTGAAACTTACAATCAACAGGTAGGAACACAACATACCAAAATTTCAAATCAAAATAAGCAATACCCAAACCATAGTGACTCTCTCAAAAGTCACCTAGACTCCTGCCTCAAAATCTAACCAAACATCCCTGATACAAATCACTCCCCACTGAGATACACTTATCCAAAAATTTTGAAATTTTATAGGCATCATCTCAACATACAAAGGAACATTTTTTATGTTCACCACTTCATCTAATTATGCCTCAGTCATTCTCAGTAATTCCAAACAGACACTGCATCCCTGCAGAAACTCTTAACCTGACCAGCCTTGCTCAAATAGACATAACTCATCATATACATAGAATTTTGCCAAACCATTTTACAGAATTATAACTAAGACATAAATTAACAACTTTCATTTTCTACACTTTACCAAATTATGTCTTTAAGAATATGAAATTATCATCACTGAATTCTGCTGCATCCAAAATAAAAGTTTCCTGAAATTCTCAACATTCTCATTTAAAATTTTATAAATTCTCCAAACATACAAGATCAATAAATACATTCAAAAATGGAAGATATTACAATTATTGTGTTTGATTTTTATCTTCCTTCTTTCATCTTATTAATTTTTAATTTGCTCTTAATTTATCATTCCAACCAATTCATCCCCCTTTTGGTTGCTAAAGGGACTATCAGGTTAGATGTTAAAAGTGATTTAATTTTAGAATAATTTGGTACATGAATTACTATTCTTGATGTATTGTGATCACTTGTACATAAACTAAATGATTATAGTGACATAATTACATGTTTTGCATCATGCATATGTTAAACATGCATTTTGATGAGATTAGAATTAAGTATGATTATTTTGAAAACTATGTTATACTTATATTGTATGAGCTAACCATGTAGGGTTGAGGCCCATAAAATGCATAACATGAGGCTTATAAAACCCAAGCATGAATGCATTAAGGCTCAAAATGCAAAGTTCAAGGTGCAAAGATTTTGTTTAATGTTGTATATTATGTAATTCTATTTTCTTCATTCTATTTCTTTATCTTAAAAATGTTAAATAAATGGATGAATGTTTATAATGTGATATGATGCAATAATTATGCAAATATATTACTAGGGCTAGCAGACTCATTTCTCCTTCTATTTCTTTAGAGCTAGTATGAATTGATATTATGTAATGAACATGAATATTTTATGAAATCTCTAAGCATGGCCTTATGAGATTATATAATTAACCAGACCTCATATAATTTTGTCTAAAAAGATTAGATTTTAAGTGAGATTGTTTGTGACTCCTCTAATTTTTCCTATAAATTATGCATGGTCTGATTTGTAGTACAGTTGAGCATGTGTCATGATAGAACTTGCCTTTTTTATCTTATGAATTGTTTCCTTAAATGATGTGTCTTCTTTCTTATGTTAGATAAATTAAGGATATGCTTAAGTTATTTAGCCTAAAATTTCTAGCTAAATAGGGAAACTGACTAAATAGTCAAGAGGGCTAAAGTACCTAACACTTTCCTCAATTCATACCTGGTTTTCTTAGTTGGATCTTTAGATAAGGTAGCTTGGTGCTTAGCTAAGGATAAAATCATCACTCATTTCCTAGAGGAAGGAAAGGCACTGCACTTATGGTCTCGGTCCCACCTTTAATTGAGTGGCGACTCATTTCTTTGATTTGGTTAATTCTTACCAATCTATCTTAGGTTCGAATCTGGACCGTCGCTACAAAAGACACCACATAAAATCTTTTTAATATGAATTGATATTATGTAATGAACATGAATATTTTATGAAATCTCTAGGCATGGCCTTATGAGATTATATAATTAACTAAACCTCATATGGTTCTGCCTAAAAATGTTGGATTTTAAGTGAGACTATTTGTGAGTCCTCCATTTTTTCCTATGAATTATGCATGGTCTGGTTTGTAGTACAGTTGAGCATGTGTCATGATAGAACTTGCCTTTTTTATTTTATAAATTGTTTTCTTAAATGATGTGTCTTCTTTCTCATATTGGATAAAATAAGAATATGCTTAAGTTATTTCGCCTAAAATTTCTAGCTAAATAGGGAAGTTGACTAATGGTCAAGTGTCACACCCCAACTCCAGTGGTGCGACGGTCCTAGGGCAAGGGTAGGCTTAAGGCCACCATAAACCCGTAGAACTCATAAATCATAAATCTCATACAAATTATATCATTTACAGAATCTTAATATCATACCATGTTCATGTCCATACATACAAATAAATATTAATCCTATCTTTCTATTATCATTTCATATCTTTCTCTTGTTCCTTAATGATCAAAAGAGACATCACACATCACTGAGGAACAAGAGTACCCAAAAAGGTAGCAATAATACATCAAAATATTCTAGTATCCTCGAAAGACTAACTACGGAGCTCTAGAGTTCACTCCAATACATAGTGTACTATAATACCATTAATATATATACAAAATATCTCAAAAGAATTATTACAATGGAGCTTCTTGGAGTAAATAAATCAAGAAGCCCGATCTTCTCTAGTAGCCCCCTCACGAGCTACGCTATCACTTGAAATCCACAGAAGAGGAGTGAGCCTTCAACTCAGTAAGATATGAACATTATACAATAAGAATTAAATATAGAATCATAGTCATGAACAAATAATTATACATATAAGCATGAAAGAGGTCATGAGCTTTACTTGAAAGAAATATGGTTTTCATAATAATTTGGCTATATCAAATCATGTCAAATTCAAATCATGGTTCATATTTAGAACATAAAATGCCCACAAAGAATGGCATTATCAAATCTCATCTGGTAGAACTGATCACATATCATAACATACGTATCGGTAGCCTTGCTAACTCAATGTGCACACATGCTTGGCCAGGCATGCGCCTAGAGCTCCTGGCCTCCTCTAGGCGGAACACCGATAAAAACCCTATCGGCTGGGCTCCCAAAGTACACAATGGACCGATGAATTTACTCTCATTGGAAAGAGCGTTCTATCCATGAGTCATGGGTTTCAAAATCATAAGGAGCATATTGGTCGCAAGACCATCATCATATAACATCATTCAAATCGGGTTTGCAAGCAAGAACAAATAGACTTAATCTAAGAAGGTTGATCGAGCCATTTTCATTATACAAGTATATAAATACACACAATAGAATAATCAATTGTAAGAATACTTGGTTACTTAATTTCAAAGAAATAATAATCAAATGAAATGTTCATACTTACCTTTTACACAAATTTCTCTTAATTCCCCTTAGAATTCTGCTCACTTAATTCTTCAATAACTTCCGAATTTCTCCTCCTAAGAAATTTCCCAAATATATAAAAATTAGGATTTCTCCAAACCAATAATATTCACATGATTTTTTAATAATTAATTATCTTAGAATCCCTATTCTTAATTCCCAACAATAATTTCATTTATCTCTTTAAGAAAAACTGCATTTAATTTTCGAAGTTACTATTCATGACAGTCTCAACCTCCAAATTTCTCCCACATTAATTACCATTAATTGCTTCAAATTACTAGCAATAATTTCTATATATATCAGAATTAATTATCCTAACCCATAGATTTAAATAAATCCAAGAAAAAAACTTAGGAAGAAAATTTACCTTATTTCCTTCAAACTGAGATTTCTGCAAATACTGCTCAAATTTGATGATTCTGCCTTAATAATGAATAATCTGGAGTTCTATTGCATTAATTTAAGTATTAATGCCTTAGACAAGAAATGGAAATATTCTGAGAAAAGAGTAAAATTAATCTAAGGAAGAAAGAAAGAAAATCGTGAAACGCTATTTGGGTTCACTGGGTTTAAATAAACGCTGCCCCAGAAACACGTCAACCAGCTCGCCATTCTGCCTCGGCAAGGCTCCCTCGCCTAAGCCAGCTCGCCAAACCCATTTCGCATTCCTAGCTCGCGCTTCCAACTCGCCAAACTTGATCCGACATTGACTCCTCACTATGCTACTTCGCCGGACTCTCCTCGCAACTCTTCCTCACATATGCCACCTCGGCAATGCTTCCTCTCCTCTTCGCTTCTTCGCTTCTTCGTGAACTGTCACTTTGCACATTCTCTCTTCATACAATGTCTCTTCACCAAATCCTCTTCGCCTAAGCTCTTCGCCAAATCCTCTTCGCCAAAACTTTTCGCCTAAGCTCTTCGCCAATTTTCACTTCGGCAAACTCACTTCGCCATCATGCCACTTCGCATTGCAATTCTGCAAAATGCCTCCTCGCATTATGCTGGCTCGCCACAACAATTTCTTCTAAAATAAACTCCTGCCTGAACATCCCACACAAATGAGCTACTAATATCCAAACTCACTAATTCTTTTTGTCACTTAAAATCAACATGCAGAAGCACAACATATCAAAATTTCAAATCAAAGAAATAATCACACATCTCATGGTGACTCTCCAAAAGTCACCCAGACTCCTGCCCCAAAATCTAACCGAACAACCCTGATTCAAATCACTCTCCACTGAGATATACTTATCCAAAAATTCTGAAATTTTACAGTCATCATCTCAACATACAAAAGATCATGTTCACAACTTCAGCTAATTCTGCCTCAGTCATTCCCAGTAATTCCAAACAGACACTACATCCCTGCAGAAATTCTCAACCAGACCATCCTTGCTCAAATAGACACAACTCATCACAGATACAGAACTTTGCCAAACCATATTACAAAATTATAGCTAAGACATAATTAACAACTTTCATGTTTTACACTTTATCAAATTATGTCTTTAAGAACATGAAATGATCATCCCAAAATCCTGCAGCAATCCAAACAGAAATTTCCTGAAATTCTCAATATTCTCTTTAAAATTTTTAATTGATTCTCCAAACATACAAAATCAATAAAATATTACAGAAATGACAGATATTACATTAAAGAATTCATATTTTGAGTAATGAATCCTTTTATGATATAATGATTCAATATTTTATTTTGAACATTATATTATCTATCTAAAGAATTCATATTTTGAGTAATGAATCCTTTTATGATATAATGATTCAATATTTTGTTTTGAATATTATATTATCTATCTATTGAAAAGTGCCATATGTAGAACATAGGAGAAGATTGTTGGGTATATTAAATAACCTTAACATACGTTCTAATATAAGCCCTAATAGATAATGAACTTTTGTAGTGGGCCTAATAGATAAGAGCCCATTAACTGGTTTAACCCTAATGTAAACTTATATATATGCTAGCTGGAGGTAGCATGCTAGGTATTCCAAATTAGATATATAGGGTGTAATACTTCAAGCAATCGCATATTGCTTGATCTAAAACCCTAACAATAGATTTAATTCATCACATGAACATGTGCTTGCTCAATAGACAATGCACCTAATTAGTGATATGATTAATTAAGTCGTTGATTGTTAGCTTTCTTTCTTTTCAACTTCTTATTATTATAGACTATGTTGAGCTTTCCAAAGAAATTAAAATTTGTTTTTAGCTAGAAACTAAAACTTACTCCTGCATTTTGAAACAGAAAATTCTTTCCATCTATTTATTTTGTCTTTACTATCACATTTGATATGATATGATTTTATTACTGATCATAATAGATATTTGATAGTGAAAAATTCAATCACTAATGTATATTACATACGTGAAGCAATATGAGATGGTAGAAATATATTGGAGAAGTAAAAAATACTGCCTCAATCCACAAATATGTAGAAGAGGTAAATAATATTCTTTATGTTCACAAATTACAGTTAACTTTTGTTTTGGCATAAAAATAAGTATTTAGGTTTATATTAGTACAAAAATTTAAAATTTGAGTTTCTTTTATTATTTTACCCTTATTATATTGAAGGGCATATTTGAAAATACAATAGTTAAATTTAACTTAAAAAAAGACTTTTTTTTTGTACATAACAAAAAAAAAAATTGAACTATGATTTATAGACTGAGTGAGTATATATCATATTTCAAAAATAAGATGGGAATAATTATTTTAAGATCCTGTGTTTTATTATATTATACTAAATGATTCTTATATTTTCAAAATTATATTAAAAAAATTTTATATTTTAGTTCCGTTAGATTATGAAGTTTTTCCATATATTTTTTCTCTATTTTCCGTCAATCAATAATATAAAAGTCAAATTTTAACTAAAATATTTTATTTATTACCCAAAATACTCATTATGTTTGATATTCTACCCCATCTATTAAAACTATTTTCTCTTTATTCTTCTTCTCTAGCCCATCAAACCTAAATCCCCAAACTCTTAACCTCTTATTTTTAATTTAATCACAAAACACCATTAAAAACAATAAAATCACCAGTTTGGCACAATAAAATCAAATGGAATCATTTTCCTTAACCAACAGAACAGACAACGCATACCAATCAACTAATTTTAAAGAATGACAACTAAAAAAAACTTCGAGAGATGGCTAAATTCCAGTCCAATAACAATAAAGAGTTTAAAACACCAAGAAACAATCCAATTAGACCCAACAAAAAAATGTCAGTTCATGAACAAACAAAAGGGAAGGAAGACCAATTAGTTGTTTATTAAGATTATTTTTATTTTTTATTTAATATGTAAATTTAAGATTTATTTAAAATAAATTATTACTATTATTTTATATGAAATTGTTTGTGTATTTATGATATATTTTTATATTTCATTAAATTGAGTTTGAATTATGTATTGTATTAATTTAATTAATTTATACTCTTAGGTAATGTTTCAATTAGGAAAATGGAGCCAAGTCTTGTTAAAATAGTCATAGTCCTAGTTGTATTAAAATTCGGCAAATAATCCTAATCCTATTACACAGTTAGCAACACACACACACACACATATATATATATAATAAAAAGAAACTTTTGAGAAGCCGAGGAATTAGGCGGAGGAGAGTTTCGTCCTGATGCAGTTACTAAATACGCATATGCCAATAGTCGAAGTCCTTCGGAATTTCTTGTTCATGATGTCAGGAAACACCTTCTGTTTAAAAAATGTGAAATCAAATACATCGCCAAATTGGAGCTCCATTCGGCTCCTATGAAGCCCATAAAACCTGCTCAACCTGTAAACAAGAAGTCTCACTTCAAAAACGAAATCCTCTTCCCTGACTCACCACTATTTTTGAACAAAAATGGCTTTCCTGCAGTGGGTTATAATTTTGATAATTTGATGTAAATTGGGTTAGAATTTGTTTGAAAATGTTGAATTTGTGTGATATTGATATGTCATTTAGTATGCAGTGGGGTTGGTAGTGGAAGAAAGGACGAGTTGAAAATTTTAATGCAGGTGAGAGTGAAACTAAAAAAGTGGCATGAAAGCGAAAATTAGAATGAAGATTAGGGGTATTAGAAATTTTTTATATTGATTTAACGAATTTTTAACATAACGACCTCATTTTTTAACGGAACTAAAATACATAAATTTTTAATATAATTTTGAAAATATAGAGACCATTTAATAAAATATGATAAAATACAAAAATTTCAGAATAATTATCTCAATAAAATATCAGTTTCTTTCCAATTATTATATAAATTTTTAACAAAAATTTCATTTCAGCTATTTATATTATCTTTACTATTACATTTAATGTGATATATGATATGATTTTATTAGTTATACTAGAAATTTTTAGCTAAAATTGAATTAGTAATATATATGTATTACGTATGATAAGACAAAATTTCCCTCATCAAGTTTTTTTTTTTATGATGGAATGCCTCTGTGTGTTGTGGTAATGAGTGAGAGAGCCATTAGCTAGCCTTTTATGGAGATGGAGGGCCTATCATATGAGGCTGGGGCTGAGAACTAGTTCCAGTGGTGGACAATCTCATTTTCTATGGACGCGGTATGAGACTTATGAATAGAGAAGAATGGGTCAAGGGCTCCTGGAGAGTTATCCACGATGGGAGTCACCGAAGCCTAAGTTAGCAGACTTACAGATGAAGAAATCTGGAGAAAAAAAGAATTGATGTTTTCCTGGTTCTTGTAAGGTGTTTCTTAGTCCTAGATAACTTACTTGAGAGTGATTATAATTTTCTTTTTGATCCTTACTCAACTAGGCCAGTGGTTGAAAGTAGGTAGATTTGTAGTGACATCCCCATGGTGAAGAGGAGCGGTTTGGTCTCAATTGATGGAATAAGAAACCTTCCTTAGGCTTGTAGTTCCGTCTGCCTTATTTTGACATGAATCTCCTTTTTTCTAAAGTGAAGGTCTCGTTGCAGCTCTTCAATTGGGAAGACTCCAACAGGGACTTGGAAAACTCGTCTTCGACCTTAGGTTGGAGCTAGAGTGTAATACCTTGAATTTTTTATTTATTTTTAAAATTATATTTTATTAAAAATAGTTATTATTTTAAGAATATTTAATTAAAGTAATGAATATAAAATATTTTATGGGTTTATATTATTTTAAATTAAAGTTTAAAGAATTTTCGTTGTGTATTTAATAAAATATTAACTTAAATAAAAATATATTTAAAGTTAGAAATATAAGTAATTGTCACAGCCCAACTTAGGAGCCATGATGGTCCTAGGGTACGGGTGATGCTTATGTTACCAGTACCGCGAAAAATCCATAAAACTATACTATATGGCATGCAATACACTAATAAGCTCAAAATGGCTTAAACATCTTATGAAAAATTGGGCAGCATCTCCTTTGTATAAGGAGCATGCCCAGCTGCTAAACACAATAAAACACTTCATTTATATACTTCCACTTCTATCTCAAAATCAGGGATCCCTCTTGATCTTCACAACAACACAAACTCAACAACTGATCAACATATCTCAATCTCATATATCTCAAATATATATTTATATCTCCAAAATGCAACTTATATAAAAGGATGCATCAAACTTATACATACATGCCAAACTTAGTTACAGTACCATGAAACTTCTATTATGTACATTATTTATAAATACTTTAGATTTGGAATTTACATAATACTATCAAAACTTCCACGGCGAGGATGAGATGCCAATGGAATACGGTCTTCACTGCTGACCTGAAATGTTAACCACTGAAGGGGGTGAGTATAAAAATATACTCAGTGAATCCATAATGCATAAGAATACAATAAATGCTATAATATGAAGAAATGCCCATATATGGCCTGTAGATTCAATATACTAAGCAATAGAATGA
>CANXYC010043464.1:0-13903 GCA_948193065.1 Aleurites moluccanus
ATATATAGAATACTTAAATAGCAAATCTTGAACATGTACCAGGGTACTAGAAAGAAATCTTAACATATACATTAATATCATAAGTGCTTACAAAGGGTAGCACTATCCAATCATCTCATAATACATATATGAATATCAAATCATGATTCTTTTTAAAAACATAAATGTCCTAAAAAAATGGCATCATCAAATAAACATAACATAGAATTGATATCATATCATAATGTTTGGGTAGCCTTGCTACCTTTACATGGCACATATGCTTGAGCAGGCATATGCCTAGAGCTCGTGATCCCCTCTTGGTGGAACACCGATGCTATACCCTATCAGCCAGGTTTCCTCTGTGCACATTGGACCAATGAATTAACTCTCATTGGAAAAATATTCTATAATGTATGTTCTGTGATATACATATCAAGTATTGGTTCAACAATAATTAAAAGTGACAAAAAAATCACAACATATAAATAACATATCATATTATGCATAACAAAGGCTTATTAATGAACTTGGTCTAAGGAAAATAACCAAGTCATTATCAACATTCAAAGATTTTATTTAAGGAGGGTTTCAATAAATTGAATTCATAAATAACATATATATACTTTAGCAAAAATTCTCATATGGAGAATCATATAGACGAAACGAAATTCACACTTACCTCTTAACACTAAAAAGCTTTCTAGTCAAGCTCAACTCTTACTTAAATACAAAAGATCCTTAATTCCTTGAGTTCTCTTCTCCTAAATAAAAATTCCCAAAATTCTAAAATTTAGGATTTTCTCAAAACAATCATTTAAAATAATCCTCCATAAATTCTAAGTTCCTTAGAGTCTCAAAAAATAAATTCTAGCATTAATTTAACTATTAATAGAGGATGAATAATAGTAATAGAGAAAATCTACTATTCACAGCTCTATTTATCCAAAAATCATAAATCTTCATACTACTAAATCTAACCATAATTATTAGCCATTAATGCTAAAAAAAGATCATCCACAACTTAAAAATAATTATTCTAGCTAACAAAGAACTTAATTCAATCTAGAGAGAAGATTTGAGAAAATTACCTTATTTTCTCCTTCAAAGAAATTTTGAAAAATTTGACTTGAATTGATACTCTTATAGTCTTTAATTTATGTTTTCTAGTATTAATAAGGCTTAATTGAAGTATTAAAACCTTAGAAATGAAGAAAAATGACTTATGGTTGAGATAAATAGGAAATGGAAAAGAAGAAAGAAGAAGAAAGAAAGAAAAGGAAAAGGAAGAAAGAAAGCTACTACCAAAAAAATAAACTCCGAGTTTACTGTTCATGCTACTGTTTACAGTTACTGTTCACATGCACTGTTCACAGTTACTATTCATGTGCACTATTCATAGTTACTGTTTATGTGCACGGTTTATAGTTACTATTCATGTGCACTGTTTACTGTTACTGTTTATGACAGAAGCTGAAAAATTCACTTCGGCAGTACAAGCTAAACCAGCTCTATCTTGAGCTACAGAAGTCTAAATGCCTCAATTTTTTCACTTAAACTAGACACATGAGGCTACAACATATCCCAATTTCTTTTGTTAAAACCTTGAACATAGATTCATAAAATTCTGCACAAACATAAACTTTGAAATTCAAATCAAAACAAATAAATCTCACTTCCAAAACAAACATTCCATAACAAATCTTATATACATCAATACAAGAATTTCAGAATACATACAAGCAAAAGAAATAATTCTACCATTGAAACTGAGAAACTGCTATCCAAACAATATGAATATAATCCTACCATCAAAACCTTGAGGAACTGCTATCCAAGCAATTTAAATGCATTGAAAAATTGTTATCTAAGTAATGCCAATATAATCCTGCCATCGAAACATTGAGGAACTTTCATCCAAGCAATGTAAATGCATTAAGGAATTGCTATCCAAGCAATGCGAATATAATCCTATCATTGAAACATTGGGGAACCTATTTCCCACATAATGTGAATGTACTTGATTTGTTTTCTTCCAAACTAGGGTTTCTATATTCATTCTTGTCTTCACTCAATCATTTATCATCAAGGACTATGCCTACTTGTCATCAATATCATAAACAAGGATTGTGCCTAATAGTTATCAACAAGGACTATGCTTAATTTTTACAACAAGGACTATGCCCAACTTCTATCATCTATAATGGATAAATCTTATCTTTTCTTCTTCATGATATATATTCATGTAAGATGTGAATATGTGAAAATAATTCACAAAGAATGATTCCTAAAGTTCAATATGTATGCAGGTGTGTATGCACATCTTTGCCCCTATGGCTTCTTTATCCAATTGCAAACTTCTTAAAGGAAATGAGATTCTTATCAAAAGAAAACATTAGCTGCTCTAGCCAAAACAACATCATGAAAACAACAATCTTCGAGATGTCGGAATAGAAGAAACAACATCTAGATATGAGTTTCTTAGAAAATTTAGAGATTTACATCTATCAAGGGCAAGCAAATTCATGCATTCATCATTTAAGCATGTAAGGGCACACCATAACCAAAGCCAGAATCCAAGCTTTAAAGATGCTAAAAGTTTCGAATTAAGGGTCTAAAATTTCACTTTTCATTTGACTTGAATATTCTTTCTTTTGCATGATTGTTACTAAATTTGTTTTCCTTCTTTGTCCTTTTGCTCTAACTTTTGCCTAAGTCTCCCCTTAGGATTTTTAACTTAGCAAGCTATTTTCTTTCTCTCTTCTTCAACATGCTCCAACTTTTGCCTAAATCGTCCTTTTGGATTTTCAACTTAGCAAGCTTTTCTTTCTTTTTTCTTTTTTTCTTTTCTTTTCTTTTCCTCCTTTTCCTTTTCTCAAATTTGGTTACTTCATGAACACAAGGATGTTTCTTCCAAAAAAACATGTAAAGTAGAATCCATTCTATAAGATGAGTATTATACTAGCTTCATGCAGTTTCATTCATCTAATAAGAGTATAACAATATTTGCATGACTTCACGTTTGTTATTGATTGGCCCATTCAAGTTTTCCAACCAAATATTTTCTCTCAATTTCCCTAACTTTTGCCTAGGTAGACTTCTTAAAGTTTTCTATAATAGGCATCATTTCTTTCTTCTTGAAATGGATTTTACTTTAACCTTGAGTAACATTTTATTTTCAACTTCTCATGATTTTGGTGAAAGAAGGACAAATGCAGACTTAAAGGTGTCAATTTTTTAGAGAGGTAGAGTTATAGATCATTTAGACAATCCCTTTCTATTTTGATTCTCTAAAATTCACTAATCTATTCTAATCCTTTTGAATCGTTACTCAAGCCTTTGTGGTAAGCTTATAAAGTCCATCATAATTTTCATCTCATCTTTTAGGGTAATCTATATCTAAGATATTCATAGCTTCTCTAGACATAAGCCAAACTCAACCTCATCATTTTGCTCTCGAGCTTTCAATGATTTCAAGCAAGGACTTGCCCCTATGTTTTTAATGTTTGTCCAACAAGTAATTACTTTCAATTATTTCTCATGCAAGGACTTGCCCCCATGTTTTCAATGGATTTAAGGACTAATGACAACTTTTAGGAACTTGACTTAGTCTATTTAGATAGATGCCCCCTAGTTTCTTTTTCTTTCATTTTCCATTTTTTTAATCTCACTCTCACTCTAAACATGAAGTCATACAACTTAGCTACACTCGAACCAATCAAATGTGTTTGCATAAAGCCCATATAACACAAGCTTATAAAAATAATCCAACTTGCAAGTAGTATTATTGAAGAAAATATCCAAATGTCCAAAAATTCGAGGTTCAATGCATAAAAGAAAGATATTTGTAGAACGTTATAGCCAAATCTAGGATTCTTCTTCTTCTTTCCAATTATCTAATCCCTCATTATTGGGTCTTGGTTGATCATCTCTAAGATTGAAGTAACTATCACAATTTCTAATCAAATTCCTTTCCTTCTCAAGCAGCATGTTTTCTACTTATATTCCAGCTTCATACAACTTCCTAAAATTGGATAAAGGTACGTAGCATAACCTCTAGGTTTCATACATCTACTCATGGCATATAAACACTTACATACAACTAAAAGTACCAAGTAGACATAAAAGTCAAGAAACAAGATAAAAAAGACAAGAAAGTGTCTCTGTGGCATAAGAAAATGCCTCCATGGCATATTTAAGGTCATACGGCTCTTCTCAGTCCCGCATGGGACAAGGATGAGCCGTGTGGCTCTTCTTAAGGGTCACATGGCCCTTCTGACCTGACACTAAACTCTCATATGATTGTAAATCATTTTTGCATCTTTTTGGGATAATTTTTTATTCTTTTTCAACCTAATGATTTTAAGTGTTTTAAATTCAATCAAAATGATTTTTAGAACAAGAAAAGACAACTAAACATTAGCTTGGAATAAAAAATGTAAGTTTCATACAAAAGAAGACTAAGCATGCTTCCTAGGTTCTTTTAGTTCAAATTGATTCAATTTTCAATTAGGATAGTTAAAAACAAATCAAACTTAAATTCTTAACTTTAATTTAGTTCATATTAAGAGATTTTACAAAGAAGAAGAGAAAAGAAAGATCACATGAATTGTTATCAATCCATGTGATTATGCCCAAAGAACTCACTTGATTGCTAAATAAAAAAAAAAATTAAGAAGTTACTCAAATCCAGACACTCCAAGGCTCGATAAATCGCTCTCAAGCTTCGTTCGTCTTATAGGTGATTTCTAATGTCAAGAACGTCGATCGCTTGAAGAATATCACTTATCATCAAGTGATTACTTTGAATCAAGTTTTGATTCAAATAAATATACTCCCTTTATCAAGAACACTATTGAGAACGTTCTTGATATGTTCTTGAAAGAAGTTTAAAAGAAAAAGGAAAAAATCTCAATTTTGTTCTTTTGATTCTTGAAAGAAAGAATAATTTGAAGTCTTTAAATGAACTTGATTAACATATTTAAATAAAATCTTTAGTTTTTATAGTAAAATTGATTAAAATCTCAGTTTTAGCTTTCGATTAAAAAAGATAAAGTTATTTTGTCAAGAATTCGAGCATCAAAATTTTGATCCACAAACTAGTGAGCTTGAAGGCCTATTTATAGGTTTTTTCCCCACTTGAATAGGAAGAAATAAGTTTAAAGACTTCTATTTAGGTTTATTCAGATTTTCTAAATTATAAAACACCCTAAATAGTTAAAATGTAGCTTTTAAAATAGTTTTAGGGTTACTTGCCAACCAAGGACCCCTAAAGCTTCTTTTTAAGCTTTTAATCAAAATCTTTCATTTTGATTAAAATACCAAATAGGAACCTTTTCAAAAGCTAATTTGACGCAAAAGTATACCGAAAATCTCTAAAATTAAAAGAAAAATCAGACTAAGGGTGGTGGAGGCGAGTGTGTAGGGCCCAGAGCTCGCCGGATCGTAGAAGAGCCATGTGGCTTCACAAAGCCATGAGGCTCAAACAAGGTTCGTGTGGCCTTTCATTGGGCTGTGTGACTCTACAGTTAGCCATACGGCTCTTGCAAAAAGCCACAGGCCAATGGTTACAGCACGGGCCCATCGACACCCCGCGCGCTCATTCTTGCATATGAACCGTCTAAAATGACTCGAAACTTTTCAAAAACCTTTTAAAAAGTTTCTAAACTCCTTTTAACTAAGAAAAATCTTAAATTGTCCTTAGGCTAGTATGGGCCCGACGACTTGCCGCAACCAAGCCCGTGACTGTCTGCAGGCCTGATTTGTGTCCAGACCACCGAATATAGCCCAAGATGACTCAAATTTATTTTGAAATATATTTTGACGTATTTTTTATTAAAATACAAACCTGAATCATCAATTGCTAAGACAACCCTAGCAATTTCCTCAATCCAAAAGCAAAAGTAATCACTTTAATAAGCAACCTTCTTCTCACAATCTTGATTCTTAGGGCTACATCATTGGGCTTTAGCTCGGGCTCAAGTTGTGTCAAAAATCGGTGCTAACACTAGGCTTACGACTCACATGTCTAAACAATCTCAATCTATTTTCTCTAAATTTATCCTTATTGCTAGCTACTCTAACTTTTCTCTAATACATTGATTTCGAATGTTATTCATTCTAGTATGTCCATACATCCATCTCAACATTTTCATTTCAGAAAAGTTCTTAAAGTTGTTTTCAATTATAAAGTTAAATGTTTAGGTTGTCCTTATTATAGTAGTTCCTATATATTATTCAGTTGGTGTTTCAGATGTTTACTGACTATCAAACTTCAGGCGCTCTGAGGAGAGCTAGTCAGTTTAGTCATCAAATTAGTGAGTTATATAGTTTAATATAACATCATCATATATCATAAGAGCATAATGATTGTGATTGTTGCATTTATGTGATGAATGCTGGAAACATGATTGATGTGTGATTATGAATGTTGTGTACTGTTTGCATTTTCTGGATGGATTAGGATGACATAGGATCACTTAGGTAAGATTATATGATTATAATATAATGATTATGATTGATGAGTTATGACTGATTTATGATGGCTTTGGGGCTTGCTCATTGCTCGGCGCTGCCTAGTTTAATCTAGAGACAATTAGGATCCTATTTTTGGATATTAGAGATAGTATTTGGAATTAGAGAGTCAGGTATAGAGATCGGCTCTTCGAATTGAAGTTTATGGTAGTTCCTGTGGACTAATTCCCATCGTTGGATTATTTGATGATTATGTTATTTGATGAATGGTGCGCTAAGGGAATGTATTAATTGATTATGTGATTTGTGTGATAATTGAACATATTGTATTGCATAATTAAAATGTATATGAGTGTAGCTCACTGAGTTGAACGCTCTCCTATTTTTCTATTTTGCAGGTGAGTGTCAAAAGTTGGATTATTATCGAGTTAATCCTATCATTTATTCATCTGACAATGAAGGTTTTATATTTAGAAATCAATGTTTATATATTCATTTTGTAAACTAATTTAGAGCTTAGGAAGATAATTTTATGCTGATCTTATTGTCCCTATTTTTATTTCTTGAAAGATTGACTTCTTGTTAAGCAGAAATATTTTTTTGGTAATGACATTGATTGAATATGGTTATCATATTCTACTTAACAGGTGGGTTGTATTTCTAGTTTTATAACAGTTACGATTGTCATATTTCAGATTTACCATTTAGTAAGGTGTTAGGCTAACTACGGGTTCTGAAAGTCTTATACTTTCCAGTTCTCTAATGATGGTAACATGTCCTCAGTTTCGAGAAATGACAAAGATGGTATTAGAGCAAAGGTCTTGCAACTTGTGAAATGTTCAAAAATATAGAAGACCTAGATAGTCTAAGTTCTTATAACATGTAGAGTGTAGGATTTGTTTTCTCGTCTTTTTTTAGTATCTCTTGCTATCAAATTCTGCATTATCTGTAGATTTCGTTGGGGTATGATTATTTTAGCTTCGATAAGAGTGTGATGTGAATTTTTGGTAAGACGAGCTAGGTGACTATATCAACCATATGTATGGTGATAATAAGGATCTAAATATAGATTGGTATACTGAAGTAATACATACATTAGTAGACTTTCCCTTGTTCGGGAAAAAGATAGTTTAAAGAATTATTTTGATTCATAGAATTGTGTAAAAGTCTACGAGCATAAAGATAAGAATGTAAGAAATTAGATTTTTATAGATTTTGAAGTATTTTTAATAAAGCTTTTGGATTTGATAGAATGGTTTCCTGTGAAAGTCTGAATGTTGGGTATCAATTTGAGAAAATTAGATTCCTTAGGCACTTGGATTATCAGAGTGTGCAACGAAATTGTGGTGAGTGGACTCAGATGAGTAGGGTATGCGATAGTTTAAAAAATTTGAGGACAAATTTTTTAAAGGGAAAGAATTATAACTCTAGAAATTTTTATTTATTTTAAAAGTTTATAAATTATTTAATTAATTATAAAGTGAATATTTCAAAAATATTCTTTAGATTTTGAAAACTTTATTATTATTATATTATATTAATATATTTTTATTATATATATATAATGGACTAAGGGGGGAAATAATATACCAATTAGAATAGAGAGAGAGGAGAAAATTAGATTCCTTAGGCACTTGGATTATCAGAGTGTACAACGAAATTGTGGTGAGTGGACTCAGATGAGTAGGGTATGCGATAGTTTGAAAAATTCGAGGACAAATTTTTTGAAGGGAAAGAATTGTAACATTATAAATTTTTATTTATTTTAAAAGTTTATAAATTACTTAATTAATTATAAAGTGAATATTTCAGGAATATTCTTTAGATTTTGAAAGATTTATTATTATTATACTATATTAATATATATATACACAATGGACAAAGGGAGGAAAATATCATACCAATTAGAGAGAGAGAGAGAGAGATAGAGAGAGAGAGAGAGAAGAGGAAGTTGTTCGACCACCATCGTTCGGTCACCTTCGGCGAGCACGCGCTAGCCAGAGAGAGAGTGGAGGCGTCGATCATCCGACCACTAGAAGTCGGTGGCTAGACATGGCCATAACAAGGCACCCACTGGTCAAAGTTTCGGCGTTCAAAATTTCAACAACCAATTTTGGTGGATTCCGACGATTCTTGTCACATTGAATTCTTTTCCTCCTGAGCTTTTCAATAAAACTCAATTTGCTTCCATCGGTGATTGAAACCCAGACCGAAATCAGAAAATCCAAGTCTTTTTTTGGCAACTCAAGGTAAATGGGCTTCTAAATATTCTAAAATATATTGTAAATTATTTGAAGTATTTTTGGAAAATATATAGTGAAAAAATAATCAATTTGAACACTGATAGTTGAATATTTATGGAGTGAATAAATTAGGACTGTATTTAAATTAAAAGTATAAAATAGGATAAATTGATATAATTATTTTGTAGTAATTATGAAAATATTTTCTAACTAGAATAGAGAGAGAGGAGAAAATTAGATTCCTTAGGCACTTGGATTGTCAGAGTGTGCAACGAAATTGTGGTGAGTGGACTCAGATGAATAGGGTATGCGATAGTTTGAAAAATTCGAGGACAAATTTTTTGAAGGGAAAGAATTGTAACGTTATAAATTTTTATTTATTTTAAAAGTTTATAAATTATTTAATTAATTATAAAGTGAATATTTCAAGAATATTCTTTAGATTTTGAAAGATTTATTATTATTATATTATATTAATATATTTTTATTATATATATATATATATATATATATATATATATACACACACACACACACAATGGACAAAGGGAGGAAAATATCATACCAATTAGAGAGAGAGAGAGAGAGAGAGAGAGAGAGAGAGAGAGAGAGAGAAAGAGAGAGAGAAGAGGAAGTTGTCCGACCACCACCGTTCGGTCACCTTCGGCGAGCATGCGCTAGCCAGGGAGAGAGTGGAGGCGTCGATCATCCGACCATTAGAAGTCGATGGCCAGACATGGTCGTAACAAGGCACGCATTGGTCAAAGTTCCGGCGTTCAAAATTTCAACAACCAATTTTGGCAGATTCCAACGATTCTTGTCACATTGAATTCTCCTCCTCCTGAGCTTTTCAATAAAACTCAATTTGCTTCTATCGGGGATTGAAACCCAGACCGAAATCAGAAAATCCAAGTCTTTTTTTGGCAACTCAAGGTAAATGGGCTTTTAAATATTCTAAAATATATTCTAAATTATTTGAAGTATTTTTGGAAAATATATTGTGAAAAATAATCAATTTGAACACTGATATTTGAATATTTATGGAGTGAATAAATTAGGACTATATTTAAATTAAAAGTATAAAATAGGATAAATTGATATAATTATTTTGTAGTAATTATGAAAATTATTGAGTGATATTTTTAGAATTTAGGTACTAAAAATTAAATTATTATGGAGTAAAGTAATTATGACGGTTGTTAAATTAGGTAAATAAATTAATATAGATTGAGATAAATTATTAAAGTCTAATGAATAATTTATTTTGGACAATATTGTAATTGTGGTAATAATTCAAAATATTTTTAAGGTGATTCATTTTTGAAATATTAATCGTGGTATGATTTTTAATTGAGAATTAAATAAATAATTATTTTATTGAATTAATTAGAGATCAATATTAAAATTTATTTTGCAGAATAATTATTGAAATTAGTCTAAAATATTAATTAAAGTATTATAAATAATTATTGAATTGTTTGGAGATAAATAGGTTCTAGAAATTTTATTAAATGTATATAATTATTGAATTATATCAGATAATTGAGGCATGCAAGTTAGTGAGAAGTATTAATTGTTGAGTTGAAAAGTTAGGAGGGGTCAGTTGAATTGATAATGATGGATGAGAGCCTAGTGAGTTGTCTATTAAAAGTGTTACTATTTTTATTTCAGAAGGTTACATCCTAATTTTTTAAGAGATATTGCCGAAATTTCCGCAAATTTCTTAAAATTGCTTTCGATTGTAAAGTTAAATAGTTGGGTTGTCCTTATTCTAATACTTCATTTATATTATTCAGTTGGTATTTCAGGTATTTCCTAACTGTCGGACTTCAGACGTTTCGAAGAAAGTTATTAGGTTTAGTCGTCAAATTAATGAGTTGTAATGTTTAATATAACATCTCATTCACCTCAATATTGCATATGTTCATCATATATCATAAGAGCATAATGATTGTGATTGTTGTATTTATGTGCTGAATATTTGTGACATGGTTGATATGGTGATTATGTATGATTGTGAATATTGTTTAATGTTTGTATTTGTTAGATGGGATTATGATGACATAGGACCATTTAGGTAGGATTATGATTATGATATGATAATTATGATTGATGAGATATAACTAGTGTATGACAACTTGGGGCTTGTTCATGGCTTGACACTGCTAGTAGTCGGATCAGCGCTGCCTAATTTAATCCAGAGACGGCTGGAATCCTATGTTTGGTGATAAGAAACAATATTTGGAATAAAAAAGTCAAGTATGGGATCGACTCCAAAGATTGAGATTTAGGATGGTTTCTGTGGACTAATTTTTATCTTTGAATGATTTAGTGATTCTGTAATTTGATGAATGATGTACTGTGGGGATGTATTTATTTATTATGTGATGGTGTGATGATTGAGTATATTGCATTGCATAATTAAAATAAATGTAAGTGGTAGGTTATATTATTTTATATAACTCAATGAGTTGAACGGTCTCCCTTATTCACCTATTTTTTCAATTTGCTGTTGAGTGTCAATAGTTGGATTGTTGTGGAAGCAATTCTATCATTTATTCATCTAACGGTGAAGATTTTATATTTAGAAATCAATTTTTATATATTCATTTTATAAACTAATTTAGAGCTACTCATGATTATTTTTTGTTGGTTTATTATTCCTATTTTTATTTCTTGAAAGATTGACATCCTATTAAGTAAAAATATTTTATAGTAATGATATTAATTGAATGAAGCTGTCAAATTCTACTTAATAGATGAATCGTAACTCTTATTTTATGATAATTACGACTATTGTATTTCAAATTTATCGTTTAGTGAGGTATTAAACTGATTACGAATTTTGAAAATCTTATATTTTTTCTTTTCCTAGTAACAATCACATATCTTTAAATTCAGAGCATGGCAAAAATAAAACTCGAAAAATTGAAATAAATTATTAAATATAAAATATATTTAAAATTATATAAAATTTTAATAATTAATTAAATTTATAAATTACTTGAATCGAGTATTATAATATTTAAATTCGATTTAATTCGTTAGTCGCTCTAAATTTAAATTTGAGTGAGTTGGAATATCTATTACTCGATTACGCCACAGTAGCAAACAATGTAAAAAGCCTTCTAATTCTGATAAGCAAGCTTTAGGGTTTGCGTGTTTATGGTGGTGGCGGTGGGACCCTGATCTCATACCTCAAGCCGCAATCAGTCCTAGGGGCATGCGTTTTTATCACAATTCAACTCGGTCACAAAATCAGTGCTGCTTTGATTTCTAATCACACCACGAGAAAAGTTCCAATATAAATTATAATAGCCCAATCAAAATCTTTTCAGATGCCATTTGCTCGTGACATAATAAAGACATTGTAGATTATTATTCTATCATCTTACATATTTTATGTTTTATATTTTTTTTATATGTATATTATTTATAAAAAAATATTAATTATTAAAATATTTTAAAAAATAATATGATATTTCAAAAATATATAAGATATAAAATAATAAATAAATAAATAATTTGAATTAATAAATTATGAATTTTTAGAATCCATATAGCTAATTTAAGGGTTAATTTTGACTAAAACGAGAATTAAACTTAATTGTAAAAATATATCTTGCGACTGTTGATGAAAGAAGATATTTAATTGTAATAAAAGGAGAAATTGGCTCCAGAATATTTGGATAAAATCTATTAATAAATAAATAAAAAGAAAGTTGATGGGCTAATAATTACTTGCAAGTCATAACACCATAAATCTTATTACCAATATTAATTCAGATATTTTATTTTATTTTATATTTTATCTCTTATTACATATTTTTTTATATATTATATTTTTTAAATATTTTAATAATTAATAACTTTTTTATAAATAATATAACATATAAAAAAATATTCTCCCTCCGTTTTTTATCTGTGTTTTTAGAAATTTATCAATTTTTATTTTTAATTATCGATTTAAATTTTCAAAATAATATTTATTTATTTTTTTCTACTTTTTTCTTATAGTATTTAATTATAATACAATAATTTAATTTAAAATAATATTAAGGATATAAGGTTAAATAAATTATTTTGAATTTAATTAATAAATGTCTTAATATGTGTACAAAACCTTAAATAACAGATAAAAAAAACGGAGTGAGTATAATACTCTCTTCGTTTTTTTTTTTTTATATATCGTTTTAGAAATTTACCGATTTATATTTTTAATTATCGTTTTAAATTTCTAAAATAATATTTATCCACTTTTTCCTACTTTATCTTTATAGTATTTAGTTAAAATACAATAATTTAATTTCAGATAAGATTAAGAATATAAAATTAAATAAATCATTTTAAATTTAATTAATAAATATTTTAATATGTGTGTAAAATTTTAAATCACAAATAAAAAAATAGTGAGAGAATATATAAGATGCGATGTTAAGTACGATATTAAATGAGGAAAAAAAAAATTCCAAACTTGAGTGTATGTACTCTTACTGTCATCTGAGCCAAACCACAAAGAAATTTTATCTCACTTTCCGAAATGTCTGTCTTGGTGTACATTATGTGCTTTCAATATAAATTTAGTCTAGAAACCAAAATGTATACAATTAAATTATTATTTTTGTTATGAAAAATAAAAAAAATAAAAGCAAGAACAAGAATAAGAATACAAAAAAGAGAGATTTATATTATCTTAGTGGTGTGTATTACAATATAATATAAACTCCTATTTATAGGGTTCATCTTCACTATAGGTTACAATATATATAAATCAACCATAAATTATAACATAAATTGTACAATAAAATTAAACTTAATTATAAAAACTTATGAATAGTGGGATAGATGAATGGACATCCACATTTATCTTATGAGTAGTGGGATAGATGAATGGACATTCACATTTATCTATATATTTATAACATAATCATTATTATTAAAGTGAAAATATTAAAAAAAAAAAAATAGACTTTTCAACTTTCAAATAATATTGAAGAGAGAGAAAAACATATGAATAATAATTAAAAGAGAAAAAAAAAAAGATTAAAAAAGTTTCTACAATTAATAATAGAGAGAAAAAGAAAAGGAACATTTATCCAAAGAATATTGACACGTTTATTAAATTGTGGCTTAGCTGTGGCAATAGTATCACCCTAAATCCAATTCTTTTTTAGGTGGATTTAATCTAACCCAATAAATAATGATAA
>CANXYC010043517.1:0-24140 GCA_948193065.1 Aleurites moluccanus
ACTATATTAATGAGTTATTTATATTTATAAAAATATACTAATATATATTAGTTTATTATTCTTATAGAAAATTATTATATTGTCATTGTCTTTATATTTATAATTTATGTCTCGTTGCTTTTGATTAATAATAATATTATGTTTATATGTTTTAGAGTTTTTTTTTTTGTCAATGGATAGATCGAAATTTTTTTATTCTTATGCTATCTAATTTTGTTCTCCATGACACATTTGATAGCTTTCTTGTTAGAAAAATTTAAAAATCTTTCTTTTAATAACATTCTTATTTAAGTATTTGAGGTTTGAAATTTTTTTTCCTTAATAATATTCTAATTTAGGTATTTGAATAAATAAATTTTATTTGTATGCATTATCATTTTATTTTTCAATCTACATCTAACATAAAAAAATTCTACTCTAATTTTGATATTTGTTTTTGTATAGATTATAATATTTTATATTTGTTAAAATATAATTTGAAATAAAAGAAAATGATTTATATTTGAAATCTTATAAAAATATAAGTAAAAAAAAAATTAGGATAATTATTATAAATTTTTTAATTTAATCATGTATTGATAATGATAGTAAATTTATTTATTTTAATATTAAAAAGTTATTTTTTTATTTCAAATATGTTGATTTTTGTTAGAATTAACTATTAATGTATGAAGAATATTCACAAATAATAATATATTAATATGTTTCATATATCGAATATGCTCTTACAGTAGCAATATCGATAAAAAATTTCGTAAAAATGTTATGAATTAATTTCATGTATTCTAATTTAATCTCATTCCCTGAAGTGAATGTAGTGATATTTAACTAAATAAAATAATGAGTTGTTACTGAAAAATTCATGAAATATATTATGGTGATTTTATCTCATTCCCTGAAATAAATGTGGTAATATATAACAATAATATTATGAAATTTAAAAGTAAATATATAATAATTATTCTTTTCATAAGAATAAAGAAATATCATAAAAATATTTATCACCACCAGAAATGTGATAAAATTATATAAAAATAAGAATAGAAAATGTGGACAAAATTTTTTAAAGTAAATATTATCGATATAGTATGAAGAAAAATTTGTCAAATACTTGTCGTATGATAAAATATCTTATTAATATTTATCGAACATCGTAAAAATAGAGGAAAATATGAAGATAAATTTTATCTCTAATAATGATGACCTTAATTATGATTATATATATATTGCTCACATTGATGTGACAAATATGTTTTTGAAAATATTAAAAAGGAGAATTGATTTCGATATATATTGTGAATGGTGCGATAACTCGTACAATTTTAAAAATGTCAAATATTTTTCTTATTTGAAAATGAATAAGGCAATTATTTCTAGTAAAATAAAAAATAATTGAAAGCTCCAAAAGAGCCAATATATTATTACTAAGAGGGACAACACTTATTATATATAATGCATTATTTTCTCCAAGGTCTCATAGAAATTTGTTAAGTTTTAAAGATATTCACAGTAATGAATATTATATTGAGACAATAAATAAGAAGAATCAATAATGTCTCCATATTACTAGTATTATTTCGGGTAAAAAAAAAATATAGTAAAATTTTTTATATTATTTTCTCTGATTTGTATTATACAAAAATTAGTGGAATTGAAGAGAATCTTATAGTAAATCAGAAGTTTACATATGCAAATATTTTTATTATTTGAAATGATAAGTTAGGTCATCTTGGTTTAAAAATAATGAAAAAATATTAAAAATTCACGTTGGAATCCATTGAAGAACTACAGGATTATTCAAATGAATCAATTGATTTTTAGTCAAAAGTCAGATATTTCTCATCTAAGAATTTTTAATTGTGCAGTATATATCTTAATTATTCCATCACAATGCATTAAGATGAGTTTTCAAAATAGGTTAAAAATATAAGTTTGATATAAATCTCTATCAATAATTAAATATTTTAAATCATTAATGGTGTTATTTTTACTGCTTGATTTGCAGATTGTCATTTGATGAAATAATATTTCAAACATTAGGAAGAGATAATAAAAGTTGAGAAATACAAAACAATATGAACAAGAAGTTCATAAATTAATTTATCTACAAAAATTAGCAAATCAATTGCCAGATGTAATTGTTAATTTAAAATGAGTAACAAAATCTCATATAACAGCTATTAATGTTTTAATTTGTATTGTCGTTCCAGAATGACAATATATTAATATTAATGAATTTCAATTATACTTGAAGCGTGAAAGGCTATTGGTTATAAGGATAAAAAATCACGAAAGAGAAAAGAAATAAATAATAAAGATAATTTTATTGAAAATGTAAATACTAACATGAATACATTTCCTGAAAAAGTAAAAGTATCTGAAATTAATAAAAATAAAGAGATATTGATAAATTATGTTAATTCTGAAAAAAAATGGAATCAACATGAAATAGCTGTGAACTATTGTTTTGCATATAATGTAGCATTAAATATTATAAATGAAAATGATGTTTTTGAATCACGATCTATTAAAAAATGTTGAAATAGAGTTAATTGAACAAAATGGAAAGATACAATACAACCAAAATTGGATTTTCTTGAAAAGCATAAAGTTTTCGGACCAGTAGTCCAAATACCAGAATATGTGAAATTGTTAGATACAAATATATTTTTATATGAAAAATAAATGAGAAAAATAAAATTATAAAATACAAAGCAAGACTTGTTGTATAAGGGTTTTTCAAAAAAATCTGAAATCAATTATGAAGAGATACTATTATGTGATGGATGCAATAATATTTTATTAATATAGTAATATATGAAAGACTTGATATACACCTAATGGATGTAGTCGCAACTTACCTATATGACTCAATTGATAATGATATGAAAATCCCTAAATAATTTAAAATACTAGAAAAATATAATTTAAATTCTCGAGAAATTTATTCAATTAAATTACAAAAATCTTTGTATGGATTAAAATAATTTGGGCTCATATGGTAAATTCGGCTTAATGAATACTTGTTTAAAGTAGAATATAAAAGCAATACTATAGACAAATTTGTATATGAATTTGCCATAATTATTATATATATTAATGATTTGAATACTATTGGAATTTCTGAAAAACTTTCAAAAGTAACATATTGTTTGAAAAAAGAATTTGAGATGAATTATTATGAAAAAATAAAATTATGTCTCGATTACAAATTGAATATTTGGCAAAAGAAATTTTTATTTATCAATTAACTTATACACAAAAAGTTTATTTATAATTTTATATACAAAACACATTCATTAAATAGTTCAATGGTTGTTTGGTCACTTAATGTGAATAAGAACTATTTTCAGTTAGAGAAGATAATGAAGAAATTTTTAGTCTTGAAGTATCATATTTTATACAATAGGCGCACTAATATATTATAAAAGAATGGTGAAATTGGTGTTCAATAAATTCGTTCAAGTGACAATCAAATAAATTTATTCACTAAGGTATTATTTACTGCAATATTCAATAAATTTATTAATAGTATTGAAATGTGACACCTTAAAAATTTTCAGTGATATTGCAAATAGGAGGAGTTTAATACTGTACTCTTTTTCCCTTAACCAAAGGTTTTGTCCCGTTGAGTTTTCCTAATAAGGTTTTTAATGAGGCAGTATACCATTTGCAACGCATGAATATTGTACTCTTTTTCCTTCACTAATTTTTTTTTCCACTGGGTTTTTACTAGTAAGGTTTTAATGAGACATATTATTTGTAAAGATGGACATCCAAGGGAGAATGTTATAAATATATTGATAAATATGGATGTCCATTCATCTATCCTACTACTCTTAAGTTTTTATATTTAAATTTAATTTTATTGCACAATTTATGTTATAATTTATGATAAATTTATATATATTGTAACATATAGTGAAGATGAACCCTATAAATAGGATTTCATATTATTTTGTAATACACACCAAAAAAATAATAGAAAATTTCCTTTTGTACATTTTTATTATTGTTTTTGTTTTTGTTCTTATTTTCTTTATTTTCATAATATTTATTTATTTATTTCTTTTTTAAGTTATTGACCATGGAAGTTAAAAGATTGCTACTAGTGGGACTTGACACGGCCCATTTGTTCGAATTCAAAGCTCTCTACTTTAGAGCCCAAGAACAATGAACAAGAAAAGCAAGTGGAAAATAACGAATCCTGTCATGCCACGTTGCTAGAAAGTCAAGACTTTCTATCTTGTTCAACTTCAAATTCAGTTGAAATGACGTGGCATATTGCGTAAAAAATCTCTATACAGCAGCAACAGCATATCTTTTCTCCATCATTCGTGGCGGGAAAATCCTTGACTGGAGCAGCAGCCACGTACAAAACGCAACGAAAGGATGCCGTTTCAAGTTCCAACTCCAATAAAGAAGGCAGATTCCATTTGCGATCAGGAAGGGGAAAATGGAGAAACCTGTGCCCAGAGTGGGTGTGGTAGTTTTCCTGTTGAAGGGGAAATTGGTGGTGTTAGGGCGGCGCCGCTACTCCATTGGTGACTCCACCTTTGCTCTTCCCGGCGGTCACCTCGAATTTGGTCACTCCATCTCTCTCGCTAAGGCAGATACTTATTCCGTAGGTTGGTGATATATACAGTTTAAATTCGAACTCTAATGCTGCCATTAATTTTCAGGTGAGAGCTTTGAGGAATGCGGAGCAAAAGTGATGGAGGAGTAAACGGGCTTGGATATTACCAAAATAGAGTTTTTAACGGTTACTAACAAACTCTACTTGGAGGAACCAAATCAATGGCATTATGTTACTATCTTTCTTCGTGCTTTATTGGTTGATCCCAATAAAGAGCCTCAAAATCTTGAGCCTGACAAGTTCTATGGTTGGGGTTGGTATGATTCGGATAACCTTCCAATTCCATAGTTTTGGCCGTTGGAAAAAGTGGCAAAAAGTGGCTTCAATCCTTTCCCGATTGATGAGTATAATGTTTAACTAGGGTTCATGTACGGATAGATGTTTTATATCTGCTCCGTTACTACTTACTAGCTTATTGGTATCATCATATTGATACAAGAGGTTAAGATTTTGGGGTTTTGGGTTTGATGGGTTATATTGAATACTATTGCTAAGCCTGAACCTTTTTTTTTTTTTGAATTACAAGAAAAGGCTTGCCAAATTTAAGTTTGCTATAATTCTTGTCTTATTTGTGAGTACTAGTTTTCCGTTCTTGCTTGAACAAAATTGGTTGTGATTTATATTAAGCTGAAGTGTAAATTTTTATGAGGTTTTTTTTTTTTTGGAATTTCTCCATAGCCTCGTATTTTTGTAGCATATATGATAGAGTTGTCATAATTACAAATATGAAATCCAAAATTCATACTTCTGTTTTTAAAAGGTCAGGGAGTTGTTCTGCTGCCATTAAAGGCCTTAATATAGCACAATCCCTCCTCATTATAGCTGTAGAGGAAATTTTAATGCAAGAATTCCTCAAGATTGCTAGAGCAGTAGGAATCGTTATGACTGAGATGTCAGTTTCACCTCTTTAATGATTGGATTCATAAGAAGCATTGCTCTCTTGTTTTTTTCATTTACTTTTTTGCTATACTGTTGTTTATTTATATTGCTGCAAGTCAAATTAAATTTTGATCACCAATCAACCTAGAAGTTGGTACCTGTTGCAAGTAAACACTTTTTGTGGTACTTGAAAAGTAGTAGAAAGCAAGTGAAGAATGCCAAAAGAAATCCTAGGAAAGAAAAAAAAATATATTCTGCGTCTGATAGAACAAGCAATTCTCTCCTCAATTGTTAAAAGGCTCCCATACCGACAGGTATTTAGGTACACTCCTTAGTCCTCAGTCCGTGACCAGTTGTATTTGTCTCTCTTTGATCTCATCTAGCAGTAGCAAACACAATTCTTTTGTTGTTATACTGTTCTGCTGTAATTTGATTTCATTGTTTAAAATTATTATTAGTCTTATGAACTACTGCTAAGCTACCCTTTTTGCTTATAATTTGGAGCAATTAGTAACTATGACATCATGGATTGTTTATCTAACAGAACGATATAATAATGCAATCAATTTATTAGATGCTGGAGTTCCTGCTATTTAATCCAAAATGCAATTCAATCTTTCTTTTTCATCTTGGAAAATATTTACATTGCTTGAAAGACTCTAACTAGGCTTGAAAAAATTTCTCTAGTCCGTTATGCACTCTTCTAAATGTACAGATCTTATGTATAATGAGCCTTAGCTGGCTTAAATTTTGTGGGAACTAAATTTTTCACTAGCTATTTATTTGGAATGACTTTTTTTGAGGATCAATGTATGGGAGCTGAGGACTCGATTGACATTTATGCATTGAGTGGTGATAGAGATAACATTGAACTACAAAATGACAATGCTAAAGCTGCTGTCAGCAACACAAAATTGAAGATGGGATGTGGCAAGAGTGAAGTTAGAAATTTTGGAAGCAATGCAGCCAGGATGTATCCTTAGAACAATTTTGGTGGAAAAACCTCCCATGAGCAGGAGGATGTTGAAGATGAGTGATACTCATCCGATCCATGTATTGATCATATGAACAGAAGGATGCTGAAAATGTGTCATATGTTTTAAGGAGATTAGCAATACTACATCTGATCCACACGTTTTAAATAACTACTTGACGCTTCAAAAGGAAACCGAAAGAGAGATGGCTATTATATTCTTCTTTTTTTGCCTTGGACTCCACACTTACTGTTTCTCTCTTCTGTTTGCTGACAATAGCTTGAAAATATGCTTTTGTTTCTTTTTCAATGAGACAACTGGTATTTCATTTGATAATTTAGATAATTATGTTTATTCCCTTCCATTGCATGCAGAATCAGATGATACTTATCAGTAGCTTTGACCTAATATTGAACCAACTTCCTTTTTAACAGTGGCATCTTGTCTGCTCTTTTGATCTCCTTTATGTAACTGATCGGTATATTAGGTGTTGAGGGAGCTAAGGACATACAATGATCAGCAGCCACAGGTGCACTTAACATAATTCCTTATTAGATGCATTTCCTGGATCATGTGTAGCTCCTTTTATTATGAAAGTCATAACTACTTCACTATTATAGCGAATCTCAGTTAGGTACCTGTCTATAGTTGTTCATCACTCATGCTGCTCACCCATCTGAATAATGTCAACTGCCTTCACTTCACCATCATAAACAGCTATCATCCAACCACGATCACTATGACCGCAACTATTTTCACTGCACTAACATGTCTGCTAGGCTGCATTATTTGCTATCTCCATTATATTGTTACTGCCATTGCTTTATCCTGTTCCGTCACTACTATCATTGCCCCAACACTTTATTCACCACTATAAGACTACTTTATTGCAGGCACTTAGATCAGTGTCTATTTTCCTACAGTTTCCATCACCACCAAACTCTTGCCACTATTGAATTATCACTGATGTCAAGGTTCTCCATCAGTCCATCACTAAGGTTTCTATGTGCTAGTTGTTTCTGTTTCCATTGCTACTATGATTTTAATTTATAGTTACACAACTATATAACATGCATCTTTGTCCTTAAATATTCAAAATTCCTAATAATTTCAACAAATCTCCCTTTGATTGCATAAAATATATGCTTCCAAGGATGAAGTTATGATTTATAAGCCAAATGACGTTATTTATATTCATTACCTTTTTATCTGAAAATAAGGGTAGAATTTTAATAGTATGGCAGGATGAACATGATGATCTATTTATTGATTTTATAAAATTCTTCTAAATTGAAGGCCACTTCTTTAACCTCTATTTTAGAGGGAGCAAGTGGAATGTTAAGGATCTTTTATTCCTTCGGTCTGAGTGGCATGCTCAGCAATGTTCTTCACCTACGTCCTAAAAGTGAGCTTCATGTTTCTCAGAGGGCTATTGTTGCATCAAATTAAATTTTTATTATTCTTTTCCCCTGTTCCTCCTGTTTGGGTCACGTTTTCTTGTCACTAGATCACATGTTAAGAGTTCCGTGCTCTTAATGAGAGAGAGACAGGATTTACAATATGGAAAGAAAGAGAGTTAAATGTGCTTTAAGTTAAATTTACTAGACCTATGTGGACGGCCTCTTTCCATAACTTTGCATTCCATTTGATGATGAGATAAAATATGCTGACTGCTGTTTCTTCCTGGTCTCTTTCAACACTAAGGTCACACTGCTGTCAGCTTTTTTTGGCTTTTAACTTATTGCTTGATGGTGGGGTAAAGATAAAAAGACTGAATAATGTCTTGTGTGTTACACGTCATGTCAGCTGAAGACATGCTGTTTCCATTATGTACTCTTATTTGCGTCACTTATTGTTCTTTTTTTTGTGGAATTTATGGGCATGCTAAATAACATGAAACTTACTTTCTGGGATAAAATTGGACTTTTGTTTTTGATGTGTATTTTTTGTTTCTGGCTTTGAGGGTTATTAACAGGTTGTTGTTCTGATTGTGGTTCTTAAATCCATTCATTAGAGGAATTATCTAAATCTCGCAATAATGTTGCTATCAATTTTCAATAATATAGCAAACAACACCAGTCCTAAAGGAACCATATTGCTGGTCCTTATTTAGTAAATAAGATTCTTAATGTTCTTCGAGTGGGAAGATACGGGCTTACGCTTAACGGTTTCGATAAAATAAGAAAATTTTTGGGTCATGGTATCGAGCAAAGTTATGAATGTGTTTTTGTTTCTCCTATATGTTGGTTAGATGCATATTGTTAAATATTACAGAGGTATTATGATAGTTGCAAATACCAAGTCGTGCTTTGATGTGGCATTGGGGTCCTATACTTGTCTACTTGTTATTCCCTGAAATCAAGATGGTGACAATGGAGCCTGTGTTGTGAATATTCTTTATGAACATTTGCCTGCATGTAGTTATCAGTCGCAATTGTACTGTGCTTTTATTTTTTCTATACCTCTTCTTTAATTTTCTTTTGGAATATAATGTATTCTCTATAAACTTTAGGAGCTTGATACATTTATGTGCCTGAATATTGTGTGAACTGGGATAGCAACCACTTTTTTTTGTCCTCTCTTTCCTTTCTTTTGATAGGTAAGTGGTTTTCTATGATCCTAAATTCCACAAAAAACTTTGTTGGATACTGTTCTTTATTTTAACGTTGAAAACCTAATGACACTATTAATTGTGTTTATTAATCTATATCTGTAAAGTGTGTTGATGTGGCTTAATATTTTGCATTTGTCACATTCATGTGCCAGAGTGCACATTCCATTACCCAAGCATCAGCTGTTACTACTTATTTCTTACCATAACTTTTGTCAATATCTTCCCTTCAGTTCAATATGCTCAAATAAGCTTTTGCAAATGAGGATCGTCCTCAGCGATTAAGATGCTCACCTATGAAGGAGCTGAGGGAGAACAAAATTGAGATGAATGATAAATTACAGAATCCAAATTCACCAAAGAAAATGAGCGTTCCATATCCTTAAATCATTGCACCAACACCAGAAATTTTGCACATCTTATTGTCACGGAGAAGCTTCAAATGAGACCAAGTTTTGTTATTTTCAGGAACCAATCATCCACATGTGAACTTGTTTGCCCTAAGCACACTAATACGAGAAGTGGTGGACCAGGAATATGGAGATGATGGTTTAACAGGAAACCGCAGCAGATTCAGCCCCACCCTAATATATTATAAGCAGTGATACAGTGAATTTGATTATTTATTATGCAAGCTACTAATCCAGAGTCCAGAACAATAAGCAATATTCCAATACCATGCAGCACGAGCTCTGAAGGGTCACTGTCTGATATATAATATTAAGATGCAGTGGTCCTCAAGCTCGTAAAGATTTTTGATTATGTATTGGTTGTTTAGCTACATATGTTGTTACATGTTTTTTATTTATTTATTAGCAGTAGTTGGATTTTGACTTCACTACAGTTTTGGGTAGCTAAGGGTATACTTTTTATTAGAAAGATGAATCCCCACAAACTGGAACTATGATTAATTGCTACTTAGCACGTCTAAACCCTGGATTAGATTTCCCAAGTAGGTGGCTACACGTCATGGTTAGTTTATCTGTGGCTTCTGTCGGTCCCCCATGAAATTTTATCATCTTTTTTTTTAATAACAAGTTCATGTGGATTCATGGACTAATCATACAACCAGAAATTCAACAAGATTTGATTTTGTAAGATATTTTTGTATCACATGTGTAGCATATGCAATGGCTGGTGAGACAAAATTCGTCGATTGTCTTCACTCTGGACCTAGGGATTTACTACGCACTAAAATTCAAGATACTTAGAGATAATCACTGCAGCCAGGAGTACAGGCCAATGGCCACCCTATATATGTAGCTACTACATTGTTAATTCTTTTGCAGGGATAGGTTAATTTTATTGGCTGAACGGCTATAGCAATCATGACTAGATCACTCTTAACAACAACAGCAATAATAATAATAATAATAATAATAATAATATAATTTATCCCTAAAATTTAATTAAAATATAATATTATTATTTTTATAATTTATATAAATTATAAAAATAATAATGCTCGTTAAATTACCATAATTATAAGCTAATTAAAATAAATTAATCATTTCATCTAAAATTTTAAATTTTTACTGTTAATAATTTATATAAAAACTAAAAAAACTTTGAGTTGCACCTAATATAATTATAAAAAAACTAAAAATTAAAATATAACTAATTTAATAAAAAATATTTATATTAATTTAATTAAATTTTATAAAGAAATAATAATTTATTTTATGCTTGCCTTTTGGTGTGAACTATTAACCATGATGTGAGAGCACTTGTTAGGCCTTTTTATTATATTTATAATTTCATTGAGAACTTTTATTTCTGAAAATAAAAAAAAAAGGAGGAAGTTTCATTTATTATTTTTAGGCCTAAGAGCAATTTTAACCGGATTGCAAAATAGCGTTGCAGTCTATTTTAACCTTTATTGTAAAATAGTATTGATAAATAATAAAATATTAAATTGATGTTTTACAGTTTATCAATATCAAAATTTTTTATAAAAAATTTATAATTAAAATTAATATTTTATAAGTTCATTATTTTTTTTTAATTTTTGTTCTAAATAATATATAAATAGTAAATGATTTATTTTAATTAATAAATTATTATAATTTAGTTTGTTATATTATTATTTTGTTAAATTAATAATTAAATTTTTTTAATAAATATGTAAATCATATTTATTTATGAATAATTATTGAAATATTATAAAATAGTAGAAAATTATAATAAATTATATAAAATAGAAAAAATATTTTTTTTTATGTAAAAAATTATATTAAAAATAAAATTATGATTAAAAATAAAATTATTATTTAATGTAATATAAATTATAAAATAATATAAGATTGACTATACATTAATATATTAATATTGTGGATTGAAAATGACCAAACCAACAACACTGAAATCAGAAGCTTCTTCTACCTAACCATAAACCCCTGTTTTATGCTTAGTTCCTATTTAACTGCAGCTATCAGACTGATAATCACTCCAAAACCAAAAATAAAAATATTTAATATTATTATATGATACAAAACACTAAGGTGGCTCTTGGATACAAACGCTTTTGGTGTTGGCTACGCTAAGGCTACGAGGAGCATGAAAGGACTTAAGAGCAGTGTTATGTCGGATAAATTATATGCTAACAGAGTTCCAATTAGAACGAATATCTTTAATTGAAAATCACGTTTTTAATGAATTTATTATACACATTTTTTTAAATATCTAGTAAATATTTTTTTATTACATTAAAAATATAATTATTTTTTATAATATTTTTCTTTTCTTAAAATTAAAATAAAATAAAAAATATTGCATTGTTAAAATTTTGATAAAAAATAAAGTTATCAAAACATCAATACTCAGAATTATTTTTTTAATTTTAAAATTTACTTTTCTTAAATTTTCATTTTATTTTATTATTAGGTTAAATAAATATATTAAAAGTGCATTATATATAATATATTTCCTATATATATAAAATACAAATTATTTCTTACTCTATTTTTTATTTTGTATTAAATGATATTTTTTTATGATGAAATATTTTTTTTATTTTATTTTAATCTTAAGAACAATAAATATTATAAAATAACATAATATTTTTAATGTAATGAAAAAAATAATTTGAATTTTTTGTCTTTTTATGTATTTCTTTTTTTATTTCATAATTTTTTTATATACTATAATATTTATTTTTTTAATTATTTTGGTTGGTAATATATATTTTATAAATAATTTAACGCAAAAAAAAAATGAGATAAAAAATAAAATATATAAGGGAATAAAAAAAATTCAAACTATAAAATAGATATTTAATATATATATATTGAAAAAATGAATAATAAATTTATTGGAAAATTAAAAATAATAATAATAAATATTGATATTCAAGTGGTTTTACTAGAACTATAGTATTAGCATAAAATTTCTCGTTATGTTGGGGTGGTTCTGCTCCTGGGTGGGTACGGTTGGTGAAGCCTTACCTGCTCATAACCGTTTCCAATGCAAGTCAGAGCAATCAGTCAAGCCAGCCTTTCTCTCTCTATCTCTTAACCCATCCATGTCCTTGTAGCCTTATTTCGAGCTTCAGCCCCCCCACCTAAACCCTCTCACCCCCACGCATTGATTAAGAAATAACACAAGCTATGGTCTCCTCAGATTCCACTATTGCTCTATCTCCGTTTTCAAAAATCTCCTCTCTTGTCCATTTCTATCTGCTTCTTTTCTTCTTGTTTATTGTCTTTAAGCTCCACATATTTCTTTGTTTCCTGTTGAGTTAGGTGGGGCTGTTCACCTCCCTTTTGTCAGGATTCTCTTTTTGCTCGACTCTTATTCGCTCTCACAAGGCTGACAAAATAAGTGTTGTAGAAGCAAATAATAAAATCATGTTATAGAAACAAATAATAAAATCATCCCCACCCCATATAACCACTGTATAGAAGCAAGTATAAACATAACCAAAATCTCTATCTTTTTATGTCTTTCTTTCATAGTCGAACTGTGTCTTTGAAAATTTTTCTCTTTCTTTTGTTCTTTAGCTCCTCTATCTGTTTATTTCTTTCCTTTCATAGTCCAACTGTCTTGAAAATTTTTCCTCTTTCTTTTGTTCTTTAGCTCTTTAGATGAAGACAATAATGGCCAAGACCCCTCATGACTCTTCTTTCTCTTTCTCCAGGAGATACTTCAATTGGAGAAAGAAGGTTGTTGAAGAAGATGAAGATGATGATGAAGAAATCTTAACTTTCAACTCCTCACAATATTTCTCTTTTGAGGAGGAGTTGAAAGAGGAGGAGGTTAGAATCAAACAGCAATCTCAAGGAATGCCTACGGTGCGATCAGGAGCACCTCATAAGAAAAAGCTTCCTATTATGTCAATTTCTTCTAGGCTGCGATCAGCTCTTACTGTTTTCAGTAAGAGCCGATCAACCTATCACTCTGGTTTAGGCACCAAAGTGATAGGTACCCTTTTTGGGTATCGTCGTGGTCATGTGCATTTTGCATTTCAAGAAAATGCAAAACTGAATCCAGCCTTCTTGATTGAACTTGCAACTCCAACTAGTGTATTAGTCCGAGAAATGGCTTCTGGGTTAGTGAGAATTGCATTGGAATGTGAAAAGAAACCACAAAAGAAAGCAGAAAAATTGCTGGAGGAGCCATTATGGAGGACTTATTGTAATGGCAAGAAATTTGGGTATGCAATTAAGCGTGAATGTGGTCCAGAAGAGCGGAAGGTTTTGAAGGCAGTGGAGCCAATTTCAATGGGTGCTGGTGTATTGCCAGGGAATGGAGCAGGGTCCCAAGGGGAACTCATGTATATGAGAGCCAGGTTTGAGAGAGTTGCTGGGTCAAAAGACTCGGAAGCATTTTATATGATGAATCCTGATGGGTCTGGAGGTCCTGAACTCAGTGTTTATTTGCTTAGAGTTTAGAGTTTAGTATGATCCACTTCATTGGTGCTTTTATGCTTTTTTATGTTGTGTTTTTATTAGCTGTTAGGCTAAGGTTAAAAAAATCCATGGAGGTGACTTGTCTTTCTCCATGTGTTTATTTACTTCAAATTAGTAGATGATTATGCTTAGTGATCTTTAGGTAAATGAGGTGAAGCAGTAATATGGGATTGTATATGGGGGTGCTGGGGTATATTGATGTATAGGGTTTTTATTATTATCTTTCTTTTTTGGAACTTTTTTTGGTGGTGGAAAATGGTTTTGCCTTGATGAAATGTATGATATTTCATTTTATAAGCAATGTTTGGTATGCAATTATGGTCAATTATTGTAGTATCATAATATGCCAGTTTCCATGTTTTAAATTCACTTCGTACTGAAAGCTATCATAATCTCAATAAAACTTTCATCAAATCCATAAAACCATTTCTTTTGGTTGGTTGCCATGGTTGGATAGTATATATCTTTGACTAATCCCTAATTCAAGAAGAAAATGCCGGATTGCTGCTTTTCATAATTTCATTCTTTAATTAATAGATCTCTTTTAGTTGCATATCCATTTTATTATGAATTTAAAAGGGGGAAAAGAACAGAAGAGTGTAAGTTAAAACTTCAAATCCATAATATGCTTGTAAGTTTTGAGCCATACAAGGAGTATTTGTTTAATTATCCGCATATATTCATCGATTGTGCATTTCACTGTGTAAACCTAATAAATCAAGTGCCAACTTTTTTTACAAAAATAATAGTAATAAAATTATGTGATTGAATCTATATGAAAATAGTATATTCGCATTGAGTAAATCTAAATTTTTTACGAGTTTTATCTCATATTTTATATTTTTATTTTATTTTTTTTTATACACATCATAATATTTTTAAAAAATATTAATTATCAAAATATTTAAAAATAATAATATTTAAAAGAATATATAAAATAAGAGATAAAATATTAAATTAAATAAAAAAAATCTAAATTGACATTGATAGTACCACAAGAAATTTTGAATGGAGAGAGAAGCGTGTTCCCACATTACAATTAGTGTTTTTTTGTCTTTAGAATAACAGAGTTTAAGGTGTCTCTTATTCTTAATACAGTGTTTAGGTAGAAATTCCGTTTTGAAATAAGAGTTTTAAAAAAAGTTAGCATATTTTTTTTTTATATTTTAAATATTAAAATTTTATTTTGAATTAATTATCTAAACACTCAAAAAACTGTTTAGTATTTTTTAAAATTTCAAAACAACCTTTCTTACTTATTTTAAGTTGATTCAAACATTCTCTAAGTCTTGTAGTTTATCAAAGTACTTTCTTATTGTCAATTAGTTTATTGTCCTATTCGTAGCGGTTGTTAGCTAGTGACTGATTGTTGGTGACTATTAGCTGATAATTGTTACTTAATAGTTAATTATTGTAAGTGTTTAGTAAAATTATTATTAGTTGTTAATTGTTATTATGTTCAATGATTATTAAGATAAATATTAATATTTATTTTTTGATTTAAATATTATTTTTAAAGAATAATTTAGTATTTTTAATTAAAAAAAAAGAGTTTTTTGAAAAAAATTCTAATTTGAAACTTTTATAAATAATAATTATTTGATTACTTAACAATTATTGAATAATTAACTGATGTCAATAATGAAACGTTATGATGCAGTTGTTGAGAATAAAAAAGTTTTACCAAACATTTACTGTATCTCATGTTTACGGAGTATATGACATTTTATTTTTTATTTTTTATTTTTATTTTTATATAAAAAAAAAAAACAAATTCACTTATGGTTAATTATTATTGGGGTTTCTTCAGCAAACCTAATAAAGACTGTATTATTTTATTAATTGGATTGGAAAAAGTAAATTCACCAGTTTAAAATCCTGAGAGAAATTCAAATACCCACCAAATCAATTTATTGATATAATAAAAAGCATTTTAAAATCCTGAGAGAAATTCAAATACCCACCAAATCAATTTATTGAAATGATAAAAAGCATTTTAAGTTCATAATTTAGAGATCCAATATCAAAATAATTGTGCTCATAATTCATAAATGTTAAAACCTATTATTCATGCCAATGAGTTAGTCTGATAAATTTCTTATCTTTTTTTTGAAAATGTGATGAATTAATAATCTCTATTTCTAATTTCTTATTCATTAAAATGGATAAAATATTTCAATTTAGTGAGAATTATTAAAAAGAAAAGCTTTTTCCTTATGTGAAGCCAATTTATTTAATCTCTAATAAATATATATATATATAATTTATTAGAGAAAGCCCAGGCCCATTAGAAATACAGAACTGGTCGGATCCAACATGAAGTCCCGTAGATGGAATGTCCATACTATATCACAGGCACAATTTTCTCCTTATTAACCTAATTATCTATAGCCCTGAAATTTATGAAATTATTCGTTTCAAAGAGACAATCTAACCATAAAGATTTAGAGTTTTTTTTTTTTTTTTTTTCATGTTATGTTTAAATATAAAATTTTCAAATTACAGATTTGAATTTGAATTTGGTTTATATTGTTTGAATGAAAGTCAGATTGTTGTTTACAAAGTCAAGTTTATAACAAAAGAAAAATGAATTCATGAATACAGTTAGAAAGGTAAAGACCATTATCGGATAAACATCAAAAAGAATTTCGAGCCAATCAGAGAAGGATATTTATTTTTTTAAAATAATTTATTATTTAATTCTTAAGATTTAACGAAAATAATCTCTTTATTTTGAAAAATTTAACTCTTTCATCTTTAATAAATTATAATTTAATCATATTTTTCTTTTTTTTTTTTTGTTTTTTTTCGTTTATTTTCTTTTTAATTTTCGTTTATTTTTTTTCATTTTTCTTCATTTTCTTTTTCAATTATCATAAAATATCTTTCTTAAAATTCATACATTCGTCCTTGCTTAATTTTCAAATCCCATCAATTCCGATTTCTCCGGCTAAATGTAGTGTTAATTTGTATATAAAGAAGAAAATCTAAACATATTCGAAATTTTTATGGCAAATAGCTGTTATTTCGTATTGGGTATCACAATTCAATTTTTATTACAATATCTTCTTCAAATGTTATACATTTAGTAGATTATAATTCATTATCGTATCCAAAACCTAACCCAAAGGAAAAGTAGAGAAAGGTGGAGCCATCAGAGAAGGGGGCAGTATCAAAATGGGTTTTGCAGAGTGAAAATTGGGCTTTGAATTTGACATGATCTTTCTTCAGGGCCAAGACCAATTGAATCTGTATTTTTGAGGCTTGGCCCGATCCAGTTAATCAGTCCTACTTCAAGTGCAAAAAACATAATAATAATAAATTTTTAACTGACTGAAAATTTTCTGATTCTGAAAAGTTCATATTGTTCTTGTCATCATAATCGTAAATCCCCCATTTTATCATTTTTTTTCTCTACTATTTACCAAATTATCATGGTATCATGGTGATTTTTAGGTTGGGGAAGTTCGAAAAAATGCTTGGACATTGGATTAAAAACATGAATTTTTTGTTCTCTCTCAAATACTTGACAATAAAAGCATCCCTTTACGAGAAGAAATAACTTGTATATAATGTTCTACGGTGAAACTGATACTTTTTGCTACTAATAAGAAGAAAAATGAACCACTATAATCCATCTTCAATACTTGTGAAAGTATTGACTCCTAGAGTCATTCAATACCGAGTGGACAAAAGAGCAATGCTGGTGTTGGTTTGTAATGGTTTGTTTGCTGCTTTTGTTTCTGTTGGTGTCTATGATATTTCTATTTGAATTAGAGTTATGCGTCTTATTTATTAGCCATAAGTCAAAACAATAAAATATAATCACAATAAATTTTTTGTCACGATGTATGCCTTAAAATAGCATACTGTTAATAAAATAAGTCATATGTACATCTCTTCCATTGTAATATACATAGAAATTAATATTATAAAAATAGTTTCACAGCAGTCAATATTTTTATATGGTATCAGAACCTATAAAATTACAAAAGGATGATCTTTGGAATTAGTTACTCCACCACACAATTAGCCTACAAATGTCTTGACATTACTACTAATAAGACTTATATATCCCATCAAATTAAGTTTGTTGAACATGTTTTCCCAATGCAGGAGAGCTGTAGACATCAAGTAGGTTCCTCTTTAAACATAGGTATGACATTTCTAGTCTTAGATCCTGCTCCTTCCACCTCACCTTCCCTACTATCATTACCCACTTTCAGCTCATCTCTATCACCTATACCCACACTTCCTCCACCACCATCAACAACCTCTTCTCCTCCCACATAAGTAGACACACCTGTGTCTCCAACCCATATTGTCCCTATCTCTGCATCACCATAATCAATATCCCCATCAATTGTGTCTGCCTCTTCTTCTGCTGACTCTATGTCACATTTCACTCCACCAAACCAAGAAGGAAGAGCACAGTGAATCCGCAAATCCAACCCCAAGTATTATAACCCCATGTATGTCAATCACATTACCACTCATCCTATCCCTTTGTCTCTTGAACCCACCCGTGTTACCCAAGTTTTAAAAAATGAATACTGGAGGGCTGTTATGTCTGAGGAGTTTGATGCTCTCTAATGAAATGGCACCTGAGATCTTGTTCCTAAAACTTCTCAAAATATAGTAGGTTGCAAATGGGTGTTTCGAATTAAAAGACATACTGATGGTTCCATAGCCAAGTATAAAGCCAGACTTATGGCCAAGGGCTTTCATCAATGTCTAGGAATTGATTTTGGAGAAACATTCAGCCCTGTCATAAAGCCAACAGCAATTCAAATAGTTCTTTCCTTGGCTATGGAAAATAACTGGCCTCTTAGATAATTTGATGTCAATAATACCATTTTGCAAGGTTCTCTACATGATGAGGTTTATATGGCACAACCACCAGGCTTTCTCTACTCGTCTTTTCCCAATCATGTCTGCAAACTTAAGAAAGCAATTTATGGCCTTAAACAAGCACGAGAACTCATAAATTTTCTTCTTTAAAATGGCTTCAAGAATTCTGTTGCAGATGCCTCCTTATTCATTAACACCTCAAGGGCTATTATTACTTATTTCTTAGTGTATGTTGATGACATTATATTGATAGGCAATAATCCATCATTTCTGAATACTTTTGTGAAGCAGCTCAGTGATAAATTCTCATTAAAAGATTTGGGATACCTTCATCAATTTTTAGGCATTGAATTCGTTCACATAACTACTGGTCTTTTTCTCTCTCAACATCGGTACATTCTTGATTTACTTAACCAATTTTCCATGGCAGGTGCTAAAGAAGTTACTACCCCTATTAGTACCAATACTCCATTATCCGTTAATGATGGCTCGTCCTCTATTGATCCCACTCCATATCGAAAATTGGTTGGTGCTCTACAATATCTTTCCTTGACAAGACCAGATATAAGCTTCATTGTGAACAAGCTTTCTCAATTTATGCACTCCCCAACTGAGCTCTAATGGACAGCTCTCAAACGAGTGCTCAGATATCTTAAAGAGACCATTCATCACGGTCTTTATTTGAAGAAGGCAGCTCACTTGATCTCCAAGCCTTCAACGATTCTGACTGGGGTGGTGATAAGGATAATTGTCGCTCTACAATAGGTTACATAGTATATCTTAGCTCCAATGCAATTTCATGGAAATCTAGTAGACAAAAATCAGTCTTTCGATCATCAACTGAAGCCGAATATAAGGCAATTGCAAATACCACGTCTGAGCTCCTTTAAATTCAAAATTTGTTAACTGAAATGGGAATCAAATTGCACCACTCACCAGTACTTTGTTGTGATAATACTGGTGCGATATATCTGTGTTCCAATCTTGTGTTTCTCTCTAGAATGAAACATATTGCTCTGGATTACCACTTTGTTCGGGAATGTGTTACATGTGGACGTCTTCGAGTGCAGCATATAAGCACAAAGGATCAAATTGCAGACCTATTGACAAAAGCAGCCAGCAAGCAATCCTTACTTCGTCTAAGGTCCAAGCTTGGAGTCACCAATGGTGTCTCAATCTTGTGGGGGTTGTATTAGCGATAAGTCAAAATAATAAAATATAATCACAACAACTCAGCATTTATCTTTTCAACAAATCTCTTGTCACAAATTATGCCTTAAAATAAGAACATACTGTTAATAGAATGGGTCAACACAACTATATATATACATCTCTTCCATTGTAATATACATAAAAATTAATACTACAAAAACATTTTCAGAGCAGTTATTATTTTTATATCAGTCACAGTTCACTTGCCTAGGCATAGGAATTATTAGTTAGCATCACATGTTCTTAATTTTAATAAGCAATACTTGCCTCTTGGGATCCAAGGGTGTTGTTCCCTTTGGATTAAACAAAACAGAGTTCACCTTTGCTTTTAAAATCTTACCACTTTGTTTTTTCTCAAAAAATGTGTTCCCTTCTCTTAACAAGCTATATATGCTTGAGATGCATCTTACATATCTATGTAGTAATACTGGTGTAATATGTTTCATTGGTAATAATCAAATGGTTGATAATTATGGTTTGGAACTTTTTTATAAATTAGTTGACCACACCAAAGCCAAACCTGTGGATTTATCAAAGCATATATCGGCCTTGACTTCCCTTTGCTTTATTTAAGACGACAATCAATATATGAAAATAATTGCAATTTTCTAATAACAAGAATGAAACAAAAATATGAATTCCTTCCAAGTCAAAAATATCAGGAATTTAAAGAATATCCTGAACTATATAGTAGAGATTGTGAAGGAACAAGGATTTCTTTCATTCCCAATTTCGATTACATGTTCCACAACTTTCAGTCATGATTTCTTTAAAATTTTATGAGATTTTCAGCTTCAATTAAGTTTTAATAGTGAGAATTAATAAAAAAATAAATAAAGAATAGGCAAAAATAATCAAATCCACTCTGATACTATGATAATTTGGCAAATAAAAGACAAAAAAGGGGATGATAATATAAGATATTTACTATTATGATGGAAAGAATAACATAAAAAAAAAAAATTGAAAAGAGGAAGGAAACGTAGAAACGAGAATAAAATATCGTTGTTCAAGAAGAGAAAGTGAAACAGCATAAAGAAATTTTAATCAGGGTATTTTAGTCAATTCAGAATTTAAAAAAAAAAAATTATTGCTCTGAAATTAGCTCTAGCAATAACCTTTATTTAATTTTGAGCTTCTTGAACAGGGAGTTAAGAAAATGAGATTTTTATAAAAAATATCGAAAATAATAATAAAAATTTATTTTTATTGTTGTAAAAATATATTTTTTTAAATATTATATATCTAAACAAGTTATTAAAAAATATGATATATATCAAATATATAATAAATATATATCAAAAATTATATTTTTGAAATATAAAAATATAAAAGTGAAAGAAAAAAGTAAAAAAATAAAAAAAAAACGTAATTTACCTAAGAAAATTAGAAACTCTAAATTGATCCACTTTGGAGTAAAGCGGGCTGGGTGGATCCCAACTTGTAGGCCCACAAACATGATAGATAAGCCTTTCCCTGGATTATGTTTAATGAAGCAAACTTGCATGATGATAAATCATAGGAATGAACAAAAATTAATTAAATCTGATTAAATTTAATTTAAATTAAAAATCATAATTTTATTATTCATATAATTTGAATTGATTTAAAAATAATAAAATATAGTTAAACAAAATCTTTTGGTTTGATTATGATTTAAATATATGAAAAATCAACTAAAATTAAATCCAATTAAAATATACTCAAATTATATATAATTTATATATACCTAAATTATATTTTTATAGAGATTTTTATTTAATTTTCTGTTTATAGTAAATTTTAATTTTTTTTTTATTCTTTTAAGATGAATTTTTATTACATAATATAAAATTTTTATTTATTTAAAATATAATTACTCTTAATTTAGCCTTTTATAAATATATTTGAAATATAATTTTATTTTATAAAAATATATTAATTTATATATTACTATTTTTTATTTTTTGATATTTTTATTTTATAATTCAAATCAACCAAATTGATTATCCAAATTGAAATTTAAAAGTATTGATTTTGATAATTTTTAGTCTTATTTAGTTTAGATATGTTTTAAATTATTTACAAATAGATATAATTAATTTATTTAAAAATATTTACTCTAAATCAATTAAACCGAACTATGAATACTCCTAATAAATAACATGGATTATTAACACGTAATATTATATTTTTATAAGTTTCAAAGTGCAACTCAAGTGTTAAAAAATTTCTAAAAAAAAAATACACATGTTAAAAAAATAACTATTATAACATAATAAAAAAATGCATTAGGTGCACAGTTTTTTACATAAGAATTAATTTAACTTTTATTATTATTATTTGAATATTCTATATATATATATATATATATATATATATATAATAATTTTCTCTTAATTAAATCCGTAATAACATTTACATTTTATCTGTAGATATGCCCAATGTTATTAATTTAATAAGATTTGTTACATGAAAGTTGCAGTAAGCTAGTGATATTCTTTTGAGAGGAAAAAAACATGATATTATATGAATTTAAAGGTTTCTTTTTAATGAATACATTACGATTAGAGATTGATATTAAATTTATTTGAGTCAAATTAAATTTGACACATAATTGAATACAAAGCATTGATTGTTGCAAAAATCCTGGTATGATGTTTAAATTTAGTCAAAATCTAGCAAGTAATTATCAATGGTCTTTGTTGCCCACATGCTCTCCCCAAAATTCCTCTCAATTTGTTTCTGTTTATACAAGTCAAATAATAGATGAACTTTAATTAAGAGGTTTTTTCTTAAAAATAACAAAAAAAAAAAAAAATTACCATTTTATAACAAAATCTATTATTATTACTGATTTATACCAATAGTGCATCTGATACCCGCGCTGTCTGACACAGCGCATTCAATGCCTGCAATGTCTGACTTAGCGTATCCAAGACCTGCGCTGTCTGACACAGCGCAATTAAGACCCGCGCTATCTGACGCAGTACTAAGCTATATTTTAATTTTTTTATTTTTTTTAAATTAATATTTTTTTTAATTTTTTATTAAATTAATTTAAAAATAAAAGTTTTCAATTTTTTAAAATGCTTCACATTTAATTAAAATATTATAAATATTAACTTAAAATGTTACGCAAAATAATATTAATAAAATGAAAATAATTTTTTAATATTTCTAAATTAATATTAAAAAGTTTAAACAATAATCAATCATAAAATAAATAAAAATAATGTAAAAAAAAATAATAACTTACTGATTGTGTGGTTAAATGAAAAATACTTGGGAAGTTAAAAAATTAAAAAGTCTAAATCTAACCAAATATTATTATAAATAATTAATTTACAAATTGATAAAAAAAATAACAAAAATAACAAATTTAATATTATGTGTGTAAATTATTAATTTTAACTAAACTTTCTAAAATAAATAATTTAACAATAAAAATATAATACATCAAAAATATTTATTTTTAAAATTTAATTATTTAATTAAATAAATTTAATACTATCGTGATTTTAATAAAAATATAATAACTAATTTTAGATATAAATTTAAAAAAAAAATTACTTACAGATATTGTGCTAACTGAAACAAAAAAAAAATTGGAGGCCTGTATTTTTAAATTAATTTAATAAAAAATTAAAAAAATATTAATTTAAAAAAAATAAAATAAAAAATAAAAATATAGCACAGTTAATTAAAATGAAGACCTTTAATTTTTTAAAATGTTTCACATTTAATTAAAATATTCTAAATATTAACTTAAAATGTTACGCAAAACAATATTAATAAAATGAGAATAATTTTTTAACATTTCTAAATTAATATTAAAAAGTTTAAATAACAATCAATCACAAAATAAAAAAAAATAATGTAGAAAAAAAATAGCAACTTACTGATTGTGCAGTTAAATGAAAAATACTTGATAAATTGAAAAATTAAAGAGTCTAAATCTAACCAAATATTATTATAAATAATTAATTTACAAATTGATAAAAAAAATAACAACACTAACAAATTTAATATTATGTGTGTAAATTATTAATTTTAACTAAACTTTCTAAAATAAATAATTTAACAATAAA
>CANXYC010043608.1:0-12119 GCA_948193065.1 Aleurites moluccanus
GACATTGCCAAGATTCGCAAGCTTGTGAGACAGTCTAAGTGTTTGCAGGACAAGATGACAGCTAAGGAGAGTGCTACTTGGCTTGCAATTATCAACCAAGAGGAGGCATTGGCTCGGGAGCTTTACCCGGATTCCTGCCCATCTTTATCATCAGCGGGGTGCGGGTCTCTAGTCATTCATGATTGCAGTGAGTATGATGTTGAAGGGGTTGAAGATGAGCCCAACTTTGATGTGCAAGAGTGCAAACCTGAGAATCTTAATTCCTCCAATTTGGGAATGGAGAGAATGAGGGATAGGCTTCCACTTAGACAACCTTCATATCCAAAGGGAGAAATTATCACCAACATTGATTTTATCAGAAAGAGAAAACCATCCAGTGATATAAACATGCTGGTGGATCAGAAGATATATACATGTGAGTTTGTTCAATGTCCTTACAGTCAACTACGCCTTGGTTTCCATGACAGGACTTCTAGGGACAATCATCAATTAACTTGCTCATTCAGAAGCTCTTTAGAGTTTGGAGGGTCAAATTTTCATGTTAATGAAGTGAAGCCTGTTATCTTTCCTCAACCCTGTGCACAACCGAAGCCAGCTGCTCCAATGTTGAACACAGCACCACCTGCTTTTGATCTATCAGGAGTTCCAGAAGATGGGCAAAAGATGATTAGTGAGCTCATGTCAATCTATGACGCTAACATCCAAGGGAACAAGAACTTAAATTCTGGCAACAATAGAGGCAATGAAAGTCACAATCTTTTCCAGCCAAAAATTCATCAACAACCGGAAAATTACTTCCGAGGTCACGGCAATGTGATAGAGGGAAATATATTTGAAGAGTCGAATATCCACAATAACCATCAAATGTTTTCACAGGATGGTGGTCAATTTGACAGGTTTAAAGCTTCGAATTCTCCATTTGACAACAACCAGCAGCAGAACAACAACAACAACAACAGCTTCAATTTCTTGTTTGGATCTCCATTCGATTTGGCTTCCTTCGACTACAAAGAAGACTTACAAGGCTTGGCAATGGATTCTCTGCCAAAGCAGCAGGATGTTTCAATCTGGTTCCAGTAAAAAAAAAGGGAAAAAAAAATCACTCTAGAGAACAGTTATGCATGTTCTTGAGGGATGACCTACCCACCTTACTTTTTAGGCTTTTGCAAATCCAGTGAAAGCTTTCACTGGGTTAAGAATTTTTACTTGTATTTCCCTTTATCTTTGTAGTTCTAGAAGTTTTAGATAGTTGTAAGCAGAGGCATGAAGTTGGGCTAATAAAAAGAAGTTAGCAAGTCCCATAAATTTTGCCTTTGCTGTTAATTACTATAATATAAGATATATACATAATATACGACTGTGAAATAAATAAGTACTTTAGGTTTGTTTTGTGGGGGGGTTTCATCAGATAAGACCACTGTGGTTGGGTATCTGATGGTAAGTCTTTGTTTAAATTGTATTGTAATCTTGTAATGGAAACATGTTATCTTGTTCTTGCTGAATGGTTTTGTGAATCTTGTTGGTCTTTGCACACGTGAGTTTTTTAGGTTTGTAGATGCCTTGTTGAATGTTGACTCTCTTTTCTATAATGGCATGTTAGGCATTAGGGCTCAATTCTAGTTTTTCAAAGTTTACCTTTGTCTAAAAATAAACTTATAGCAAGGAATTTATCTATTTATTTTTAATTTGCAAGGATCTCACAGTTTCAGTGTGAATTATTGGAACGGTGGTGATGGTGGTGGGGCCGAGTTCAAAGGGTTCAAGATGGGCGGCTGCTCATGGAAGCATATGGATCTTTTCAAGCTTTGATTGCAATGTTTGGTCAGTTGTCAACACACTTGGCGTGTTAGACTCAAAAGTTAGGAACTTATCACTTCAATTTGTTTGTGGGTCCCATTTTTTTTCTTCTTATTATCTTTTATATAATAATAATAATAATAATGACCTATCCTTGTACCATAATAAATTATTTTTATTGTGTGAACTCTTTATGACAAACCATGAAATTATATAATTATCCATTAGATTTAAATCAATTTAAATTTAAAATTTAATGTCTATTTCATCCCATTTATTAAATGAGTTGCTTTATTAAAAAGGAAGATAAACTAAAATATGATAAATTAATTTTCCACCTGTAGCTGGCAAATGTGCTAAAAATATGCATATTCTTATGCCAGAAGTGTAGTACAGAGACTAATGCCAAGAAATGAAACCAAAAAATTTCATAATTAATTAATTAATTAAAGTCAATGCCAAAATTTGTTTCAATTTCTTCAAACATAGATTAGCTTTATGACCTGTCACTCCATTTCTATATGTAATCCTAACCGCTTTGTTCATGTATATGCTTCCTTTAGCTAACTCAGTTTTATAAGTTCTTAAAAATAAATTTTTTTGGACCTCCTGGACTAATGGATCTTCCCATTTCAGTTTATTTAATTTCATCTTAACCGTCTTCTGTTTCTTTTTTATTTTTTTATTAACCTTGTTTCTAAAATATATATATATATATATATATATATATATATATATGGATTAATTACTACGATGTCCTTATATTTTATTCAATTATATTAAAAAGTTCCCATGTTTTCAAAATTATATTAAAAATTTTATCCGTTTTGATTCCGTTACATTATTAAATCTTTTTGTCAAATTTTTTCATTTTTTCATTAGTCAAATATTAAAAAATCAAATTCTAATTTAAATATTTATTTTAATACTCAAAATACTCATTTTTCTCTTCTTCTTACAATCAATCCAACCAAAATGCAATTATTCCACGGCAATTCTTCCTCACAAATCTATCAACAAAATACAAAAACTCAATCAACCAAATCTTCTCACATCCATTTATTTTATAGAATTCAAATTTTTGAAACCAGATTCTTTATTATAAAACAAAATTCAAAAAAAAAAAAAAAGAGCTTAAACAATTAAATTATAGGTTAATAGTAGAAATTGAAGAAGATATGGTAGGTGGCCATGTCGATTAGATTACTAATTTGATAGAATTGGCAAACCCATTCCTATCCTCATCAAATAAAAATGACTACAAAAATGGGTCACCGTTGTTGGTTCATATTAATGATGACGGTGAAACAATGATATTCAAGTGGAGAAAACGGTGAAAGAGGAAACATGGGATCTGGTGATGGAAAAATGAAAGAAAAAGGAGACGCCATTGCCCGAAGGAGTAATTTTTAGAGAGTTTCTCATTTGATGGATTTATTGATAATATTCTTGCTACTGGGTCGAAATCTTAAGTTTTGTACTTTTGAATTTCTCTACCTTCTTTGTCCCATACTGCCTCAACAAATTTAGCAAAGGCGGCGATGCTACACTCTCTTGAATTCTAGCCAATTCATCATTCAATATTCTCTCACTCGCTTTAGTTTCCTCTATTAACCTAACCATCCTTCCACTCTATTTTTCAGATAAATCGTTTACAGAGTCATCGACGACACGGAAAGTAAGTATTGATTTGAAACCGAAAATTCAGAGAAAATTACATTCCAAAGAAGTGAATCAGGGAGGAGAAAAATAAGGAAAATATTTCATTGAACAATTTGAGATTTTTCTTCATAATACTATTCATAATGGGAAAGAACTCTACTAATAAGCTATATCAGATTCTCATCTCGGGATTTGTGACAACGTTGCTTGACAAAAAGGAGTTCATCGAGATAGTGTTCTTTGCGTACAAGCCATTCTTCCAAAAGCCCCTTGAAAAAGCCAACATTAGTGTCGCCTCTTCCTCCTTTTGTTCTTGATCCGTTTGGCATAAATATACCAAAAGAACTAGACAAGAAGAAGAAAAAAAGAAGCTGAAACACAAATATTAATATATAAGTATAAAGCTAGTGATGGTTTGGTCTAGTCTCATAGAATGTGCTCTGTTCTTTATATAGGCTAGTGAGTTTATTAAAAAAATTTAAAAAAAAAAATCAAAATTGAGCTTGTTTAAGGGTAACAAAGAGAAAGATCATGTCACAAGAAGGTGAACACTTTTTTGGCGTGGCAGAGGTTATATATTAGAAGTGATGACATTTGAATGAAAATTAAATTGAAAATGAAGAGTATTTTGAACTTTTTACATAAATTTAATGGATTTTCTAACAGAAGGATTTCGAATTTTAACGAAACCAAAATATATAGATTTTTTAATATAATTTTAAAAATACAAAGATCTTTTAGTATAATCGACCAAATTACAGATTTCTCATAGTAATTAACCTTATATATATATATATATATATATATATATATATATATATATATATATAGGATTACTATTCATTAATAAGAAAATTACTCCCTTTCGTCTGAAAAAAAAGACTCACTTTTTTTTTTTTTCATCCGTTCAAAATTATAATCTAATAAAATTAATTAATTATTTGTTGATAAAAATATGGTGTGGTGAAATATTAAATAGGAATATATATTAGTAAATTAACATATATTTACTAATATATATTCCTATTTAATATTTCACTACACCATATTTTTATAAACAAATAATTAATTAATTTTATTAAACTAAATAAAATATGCATGCTAAAAATATAAATATTTGATTAGAAAATGATGCATATTAATTTTGATAAAATATTTAATTTATAAAATTATTATTTTTTTGTTGGTTAAAATTTATTGATTAAAATTTTATAGGTGGTGAGACTTAATATTAAATAAAATTTTATTGGTAATGATATTTTATTAGTTTATAAAATTAACATTAAATAATTATTATTTTTAAAATAATTATTAAATAATATAAATGAAGGGTAATTATAAAAAATAAAAATAATTATTTTAACTAAATTAATTAAATTTTTTAATTTATAATTTTTTTAAACAGAGGAAATATTATTTTCACAAATTAAATGAATAAGAATACATTAATAAATACATCTAAGTATAATCTAGTTTTACGCGATAAATACAATTTGGATTTCTTCTCTCCAAGAAAAAAAAATATATTATTAATAAAAAGTTGTAATTTTATTAGGTATTAAATTACTTTCAATTTTTCTTAAAGAAGAAAATTTATGCCTCCGAACTTATATCTCATTTTAAATTATTTATGATTATATTAAGTGTACCAAAGTATTATAACTTAGACACATTCATGTAAGGTAATTTTCCATTTTTGTTTCTAATTCTAGCTTGATTGACTGCCTTGGTATGTTATCAGTGGTGTGTTATGTTTGTTTTATGAAGAAGTAAAAAAAAAAAAAAAAGGGAAAATAAAATAAATAATGTGTCGGCTAGATGCTATGTACTATGCATACCCAACAAGTAAGTGATTTAGTTGGCCCAATCATTACTTGCTTACTTCCACTTCCACCTTGAAAATTAGCCATATATACAAGGCTACTTTTCCAACTTTACTATTCAAGTATTTATCATATAGTCAATTATTAGTTACTATCCAACTTTACTTTTACCTTTATTTTTTTATTTAATAAGAAGCCGAAATAAGATGTGACTCCGGAGATGTGACCTACTTGCCTCCTTTTACTTTTGTTTGTTTTAGATTGGCATATTCGATTTAAAATTAAAATCGAATCAATTTAATTTAAATTGAAATTCAACCTTAACTCTAGGATTTGATTTCGATTCTTAGAATTTTAGAATCAAATAAGAATCGATAATTTCGATTTGATCAAACCAAAAAATAAAATAAAAAAAAATCTGCAGCCTGCTGCCTGCTGCCAGTCAGTGTCATATTGTAGCTGTTGGTTAAAATAATCTTAATAACAGTAATAAAAAAGACTAATTTTTAAAGATATTTTAAGGAAAGTTTTTTTTAAAATGTCTATAAATACTAACATTTAATTTATTATTTTCTTCCCAATCTTTCAATTTCTCTCAATTTCTAACCATCTCTGAAATTTAATATCTCAAATAGCATCCAAATTCTCAATTAATTTATTTTTATTATCTTCGTAATTATTTTAATTTTTATTATATAATTATGTTGCCATTATTAATTACTTTACTTTATATTTTTTATATCCAAAAATTTTATAATAAAATTCAAGTTCTTTTTTTCTCAAAATTTTAATTTATACAATTTTTTTTTTTTATAAATCCGGTTTCAAACTGGTCACGATTCGATTTTAAGGACACGTGACCGGCATTATGAAGCAGGAAAGCTGGAGACTTTCAGAGTCTATAGTCAGCTTAAGAAAACAATTATTTAAAATTACCAATACAATGATGAGGATTAGAGCTCACCTGCCATACGAAACCTGCAAACATCAATTATAATAATACTTCCCAAGCTCATCAAATCAAATGTTTTTATGCATCATAATCAAGTCCTACTAATAGAAACTTATGCATACAAATATTACTGTAATTGCAAAGTGTTAGACCTTAGTATTTTAATATACTCGTTTTGATAGTTTGAAACAACTAATTAAAGAATTAATTATATTTATTTGATTATATGCAAGATAACAAAATCATTTCTCAAAAAATTGTAGGTTGCAAAAAAGTTGCAGCCGCTATAAGGAGTGTCGCAGCCGCGACTTTCCAGTAGCTTAGGTTCCAAAATAGGTCAAAAGTTGCAACTGCTACCAAGAAGTTGCAGCCGAGACAAATGACTCTAGTAGGCCCAGAACAGGGCAAAAGTCAAGCTCGCGATTCTTGAGTCGCAGCCACAACCAATATGTCACAATCGTTACTAATGTGTCCAGAAGGTCCAATAGCTCGGATTCCAAATGAGCAGAAAGTCACACTTGTAACTGGAAAGTCGCAGCCGTTACTAAAATGTCTTAGAGGTCTAGTAGCTTCATGGTGAAACAAAGTAGTTAGTCGCAACCACGACTCAGCAAAAATCACAATCGCGAGTGTGAAGTTACATCAGTAAAGTTCTTTAGCTTCAAGCAAGTTGCGCAAGCAACTTTTGAGTCGTACCCGCGACTCTGCAGATACATACAAAAAATAGCCATTAAAAAAGTTGATGAGTGCATTAATAAGCATTTAATAGGGCAAAACAATTCTATTTGATGCAAAACTATAAATGCGGGTTGGTATTATTTTAATGATTCTTGTATATTTTCGATCGAGGTGTTTCAGGTATTTTCTTGTTGTCATACTTTAGATACTCCGAGGAGAGCTAGTCAACTTAATCGTCAAATATGTGAGTTATATAGTTAATATAACATCTCATTCTCTTTATTTATTTTAATGTTATATTACATACGTGTATTACATATCATAAAAACATAATAAATGCAATTGTGATAAATATTGGTGCCATGACTGAAGTGATGATTGATATATGGTGATGTGATGATTGTGAATGCTGTGTATTGTTTGTGGTTGCTGGATGGAATTAAGATGATATAGGAGCATCTAAGTATGATTACGATTATGATATGATGATTATGATATGATGAGCATGATATGATGAGTTGTGATTGTCATGACAGCGGGGGCTTGCTCATCGCACTGTGCTATTTACATTCAAGTTGGCGCTACTTATTTACAGCTGTGACGGTGAAACCCTATGGATTGGATCTAAGAGATAGTTCTTGAAATCAGAGAGTCAGGTATGAGATCAGCTCTCCATATTGAGGTTTAAAGTGGTTCTTGTTGATTAAATCCCATCCTTGGATGATTTGATATTTGTGTGACTTTGTGATTTGATGAATGGTGCCCTGAGGGGATGTATGAATTGGTTATGTGAAAGTATGATTGGACTGTAATGATTGAGCATATTGCATTATATAAATATATGTATGTATATGTATGTATTTGGTAGGTTATATTATTCTATATAGCTTCATGAGTTGAACGTTTACCCCTGTTTTATCTATTTTTCAGCTTGCAGGTAAACGTCAGAAGTTAGATTGTTGTCAAGTCAATCCTAACATTTATTCCTCTGGCAGTGAAGGTTTTATAATCAATAAATATTTTAATATATTTATTTAATAAAATTTATTTAGAGCTCCGCTTTGTATATCTTCTATTGATTTTATTGTCCTTATTATCTTAAAGTTGAGTTATTTGTATCAGAGGATAGCTGGCTCTATGATAGTTACAATTGTTATATTTCAAATTTATCATTTAGTGAGGTGTTATATTGACTGCAGGTTTTGGAAGTCTTATACTTTCCTTTTCCTTAATATTAATCACATATCATCGGATTCGAAGCGTGACACAATGGTTGGGACTAAACTTTTTCCCTCTATTAATTTTTGTTTTGTTTCACAAGGTTGAGCCAGTTGGTTGAAAATGAAGAATTGTTACAAAAATAAAAATAGAACGATTATTTTTTATTAGGGAAAGAAGTCAAACCGACTAAATATGCTAAATTAAATTGAAACCAATAGTTTCACATCTGTTTGGTTTAGTTTCAATTTGAAAAATAAAACAAATTAAAAATTCAAATTCATTTGTGGTTTGAGTTTTTTTCTTAATTTCAAATAGAATCGAACCATATATATATATATTGCTTTTATTATCATTACAATTAAATATATTTGATTTTATTTTATACACAACAATATATTTTTATTAACCTAATATTAATTTAAAATTAAAATAAATATCCTTTATAAAAATTAACTAAAAATAAATAAAAAAAGAGTATAATTATTGAAAAAAAGACAAATTTTAATAGTGTTAATTAATAGAGTAAAAAGTTATATATTGTACATTAAACTATTTTCAGAATTTTTTTATCACTCGCAATTTATCGTTGTTTTTCTTCAAATTTATAATAAAACAATGATGTTTATAAAAAAATTTCTTCAATTTCATCGAATCAAACTAAATTAAATCGATACTTTGACTATAATGATGATTTTGTTTGATTTGAAAATTTTCAAAATCGAAAGAATTAGTTTAAATTGATAAAAATATTTTAAATCGATTAAACCAAACCGATATCACCCTTTATTTTATTGTTACCTGTTTAGTGTGTAACAAGTCACACAATGACATGACAAAACTTTAGTATTGTTCAAGTAATGGTAGCTAGGGCTGTTCAGGAACCCAACCAACTTGAGTAATTAGGTTTAAGTTTAAATTTATTGGGTCGATTGAATTTTTCAAGTAAAATGAAATTATTTGTATTAAAACTTTTCTATATCAAATTTAATTTGACTTGATTGGATCCATTTTCTTCGAGTCGGATTATACCAAATTTCATCCAAATATTCAATTTTAGTTGAGAAATCAAACCAAATCAATTAGATAAAAATCCAATTTGACTCGTAAACAACCCTAATGGGAGCACACGCCGTGGCAAGCCCTTAGAATATGTTATTGTAGAAATTGTGGTTTGGCGTGTGGGGAAGCCCTTCCAATACGTTTGATCACAATTATAATATATCAAAGTCATCTTGCATTTACTTGGGAAAGCTCCTTTTCTTGAATGAATATTGAATTCATACTAAAAAATGGAAGGGTTGGAAATAATTGCCTATTTCGTTGGTTGAAGGTGTTGTTCTTTGATTTCATAATTATGCAAATCAAATTTTCATACTAGTATAAATATTAATCCCAAACATCTTAGAACTATGTGATTTTCACAATATAAGAATAGATAAAAAAATATACCTTGTTGATCCATTATAACTTGTTGTATGTAGAGATTGATGTTCAAATAGATTTCTCTCTCTTACCCTTAATCTTTATATTGATTCTAGATGGAAAATATTAAAACCTTATGAAAATGGTTGAGAGATGTTCTATTTATAATTATAAACATTAGGAAGCACATTTCCATCAAAGTGTGCAACCTTTGGATTATAATTTTTCACCAAACTATGCAACCTTTGTATTATAACTTTTCACCAAACTATGCAACCTTTTGATTATAACTTTTCACCAAACTATGCAACCTTTGGATTATAATTTTTCACCAAACTATGCAACCTTTAGAACATACCTCTTTATTGACCTATAGAATTTAATACTTAATAATTATTAAATCTAACATATATGATTATAAATCATGTGGGCCAAAAATAAAATCTAACAGTAGAAAGTCTCAAGAACCATTACTGACTACTTCTGACTGAAAATGTTAAACAACTAGGGAGTGGGTATTACTAGTTAATGAGTTATAAATATATTATTATGCAATAGGGTTAGGTAAAGAATATGATAATCCACCAAATGTTCATATCAAAGGTAACAACTAACAAATAAAATAAACAAGATAGTCAAGATCACATAATTTAATGAATAGGCAGAATGAAGAAAAAATAATACATAACAGATATAAGGCCTCGTGCTCATACAAATCTGGTTACCTACTTTTATAGTAGTTTAAACTTATGAAATGATATAAGATTGATCAGACCTTATGACTAGGATTTAACCCTTCCTAGCTAGGGTTAATAAAGTAGTCAATATGCACATTACCGATGGTTCTCGCACATTACCCCATTGGAAGGTAATTCTGTCATGTTATCAAATATTTAATACAATAATGGTTATGGATACAGTTAGGCTCCAATACAATGTCAATATTATAATAAAAATTATGTGAAATCAATCAATTCTTCCATAAACAATGTTTGGCAATTATAAGGCATATTAATAATAATGTTATAACAATCAAAGAGGAATTTCACATAAAATGGAATCAATATCAAATAGTTAGGCTAGGTTTATATTTCATAGGTAGCAATATGTCAAATGGTAAATAACTCAAAGTAAAATATTTGGTGGATTAAGAATTAGTTTCATTAAGGCATTTTATCGAACATATAGTGTGCATGGTTATACCATCAATTTGGTAAGGGTTTGGGGTAATATTAACTAGACCATTTCATCAATTATCAATAACTCAATTCACACAAGGCATTGATAATTCAAACTCATCCAATAAATAAAGAAATTTGACTCAAATGTGGGCATAATCAATCAAAAATTACATAGGAAATGTCAAAGTGGCATTCTGTCACTTGATGGCCAACCATAAAATGAATTTTGTCATTCAAAAATAGGTTATATTTATGTATAATAATATACTTATAACTCACCTCTAAATTTGGTTGAATAAAAAAAAAAATCGTTAGATGTCAATTCTCACATTAGGCATAATTGCTTTTCATCCACCCTTCCTTCATCTTTCCTCGTTTCCTTTGATTCTACAACATATATTTAGCATGCTTTAGACTTAGATTAACATATATAACTTATTTCTATGCTTGGTTTGAATTAAATACATCTAATTCAAAAGTTAGGTTTTAGCATAATCTCTAATTCAAGTCTAAATCCACTTATGTCTAAATTTATGCTTCTATTTACTTAAATAATTATCTAATATTATCATACTAATCATATTGAATGAAAAGGAAGCAAGTTTGAATCAATTACCTTAAATTTCCTTCAAATTTCCAATTTAGTCTCTTTGAATTGTTTAGATTTCCTTTAGGATTTTAGTGAAATTTTGTAATGTCTATAGTGTATTTAGGTATTAAATTAGGCATAAAAATTATTGGATTCAAGTTTGGGGTTGATTTAATGGAGAAAAATTTTGTTGGAAGGAGAAAAATGGAGGTGAGGGAAAAGGAGGAGGGAATTTAGGCCACCAAGGAAGAAAAAGAAGAAATTTTGGGCCATTTTAGAATTATCTAGAATTTATGAGATATTTTTAAATTTTTGACCCCTAAACTTTTGGTAATTATATTTTAGCCCCAAATCTTTTAATATTTATATTTTGGTTCAGAATCTCACTTTTAATACTACTACTATCTTTCATAATTTGTATTTTTTGAAAATTTTAGGTTCCATGGTGAAATACTGTGTTAAATTAGGTATTTTAGGTATAAAATTTGAATTTTAGATATTAAATTATTATTTTACATTTAACTGTCTATTTTAGATACTAAATTATTATTTTACATCTAACTATTTAATTAAGGAATATAAAATCAACTATACCAATTATGAGGTCATATTTGTAATTATCAAAATATTCGAGATGTTACAATATTTAATTTTAATTTTACTTTTACTTTTACTTTTACTTTTAATTTTTAAAATATTTAAAATTTTCAAATATTATAATTTTAAAATTTAAATTTTATTTTATTTTCAAAATTATTATTTTTAAATATTTTATTTTAGTATTAAAATTATAA
>CANXYC010043642.1:0-11717 GCA_948193065.1 Aleurites moluccanus
AACTTATACATTTCAATCATTCATGCCATTAAACTATATTCAAACCTTACTTCTTCAATTGCATTAGCCTAACACCTTAAAGTAACAAAGTCAACATTGTTCCACTTTAATGGAAATCATTCCATTCATCCATTTTTCAACACTATTCAATTATACAACATATATATACATCAAATGCATATCATTTAACCATTTAAACCTATCAAACATCAAAGCACAATTCACATTCCAAGCACCTCAAAGTTTCGATGCAAATGGAGTTCCATTCAAATGGATTTCTTTCCATCAATTAACCATCAATTCATGTTAAACACATTAAATACACATCAATTAAACATCATTTAAACCAAAAGATTCATCAAAACATCACTTTGATTCAAAGTTCTTCCTATTAGGGTTTCAATCCAACTTTTTCAATTTCATCCATTCAAAATATGTTTTAAACACTAATAATCATCAAAGAACACCTTATAATCATATTTGAATCAAAAGAATCACAAAACCATTAACTTACCAAAAGTTCTTCAAAAACTTCAAAGCTTTGATTCTTAGCTTTTTCTTATTTTTTCTTGAAATCTAAGGTTATATTTGTGTTTATAATGGTGGAATTAACTAGTTTCTATCCAAAAATGGAAGAAAAGCATAAGATATGGTGTTGTTCATTAATGGTTGAAACTTAAGGAAGAAGGAGAGAGAAAATTCCGAATAGAAAATGGCTAAGGAAGAAGACAATGGTGAAGTGGTGGGAAAAATCTACCTAAATATTAAAGATGTGATTCCATACATTAGGCTTATGATAGAAATGGTGAAACCTAGTCATCCAACCATTCATTTCTTTATCATTTCATCCAATGGTTAGATTTAATCAAGCCTAAAATGATGCCATAGGATTGCATACACCATATAATTCCATATCTCAAAGGAAAAGACCAAACTGCCCTTAGTTCAAATGAAGCACCTCAATCGAACATTATTTTCAACCAGGTTTAATTCTCCAACAAAACTTCAAATAAATTAAATATCATCATTTTCATGTCCTAATATCCTTTTCTACCTTCAAATATCATGTTAATTTCCACAAAACTTGAAGGAGAAAGAAATGACCATTTTACCCCCAGTTCACCAAAAATTAAATTTTTCCCGATTTCTTCCTAACAGCCTTTAAAGCACTTTTACAAGTGTGAAACTTTCTAAAACATGCATAAATATTCATTTCATATATAAACATGCATTAATATATAACTTTCAAACATAGCAAATATTTTTTAGGTTTGCCCTTTAAAGCTTAAGTTCAAAGCTTTAAATTGAGGTGTTACAATTACATGCACATCTGCATAATATTTTGTTAGCTACATAATATACCTCCTTGACCAAGTTGATAGATAATACAGTTCAAATGGAAGAAAAATATAAAGAAGAAAGAGTTGAAAGGGAGCACAAGAGGAAGGGTACCTTTAGAGGGCAAAGCAACAAAAATAGAGCGAGTAGTAGCACTTATCACTCTAGACCCTCTAATATGGGTACTAGGCTAATTCAGAGAATAGTGGAGAGTAGTAGCCGAAGTTAAAGCATATCTGTGGCTGCTTCATCTGCCCTTCAGATGTTTTATAGTACCTTTATATTAGAGAGGGCCAATCAGACTTTTCCTTCATGCTCTCAATATGGCAAGCAACACCCAGGTCCCTGCAGATTTATTATTGAAGTCTGCTTAAGATGTGGACAATAGGGTCATTACATTAGAGATTGTCTACTTACTTGGGAGCAGCAGGCAACACCCACAACACCTCAGACTACAGTCCAATAGAGTCAGAATAACAATAGAGCCTCTGGAGGTAGAGGCAGAGGCCAAAGTTTAGCTCAAGGTGCACAGTAGTCAGCAGTTGATAGAGGTCAGGGTAGAGTATTTGCTCTGAATCAGCAAGAAGCCCAGACTTTTAATACTACTGTGGCAGGTATGATTTTGATTCAGAATGTGCGAGCGAATGTTTTATTTGACTCGGGGGCTACGCACTCGTTTGTATCACTTGCATTTGCTAGAAAACTGGGTAAGAGTAGGAAAAAGATGAATATACCCTTAGAGATTTCTACACCTCTAGGTGAAACCATTGATGTAGAATACTTATATGATTTATGCTCAGTTGAAATAGAGGGTAGAATAATCCCAGTAGATTTAATTGAATTGTCGATTTTGGAAATTGATGTGGTGTTAGGGATGGATTGGTTATCCATTCACTATGCTACAATTGATTGTCGGGGAAAAAGAGTAGAATTCAAACCTATGGGTTAAGACAGCTTTGTACTTCAGGATGACAGAGGTAGTGTGATGACAAGACTGAATCTGCTATTAGTATAAGACAGCTTCTGAGGAAAGGATGTCAGGGATTCTTGGCCAGTGTGGTTGATACACTGGTCACCTCTAATGGAGTTGAACAGATTCCTGTGGTAAATGAATTTCCTGATGTGTTTCTTGAGGATTTACCAGGAATACCTCCTGATCGGAAAATAGAATTTGAGATCGAAATGTACCCTAGAACTAATCCAATATCCATTCCTCTTTATTGAATGGCTCCTACAGAATTGAAGGAATTGAAAATACAACTGCAGATTGATAAAGGGTTTATAAGACCCAGCAGTTCACCATGGAGAGCTCCAATGTTATTTGTGAAGAAGAAAAATGGGACTCTCCGAATGTGTATTGATTGCAGACAATTGAATAAGGTGACTGTTAAGAATAAATATCATTTACTTAGGATAGATGATTTATTTGATCTGTTACAAGGAGCTAGTCATTTCTCCAAAATTGATCTCAGGTCAGGTTACCATCAATTGAATGTCAGAAAAGAAGATGTGCCAAAAACAATTTTTAGAAAAACAATTTTTAGAACCCTTTATGGTCATTATGAATTCCTGGTTTTGCCATTCGGTCTTACTAATGCACCTGCAGCCTTCATGAATTTGATGAATAAAGTATTCAAGCCTTTCTTGGACAAGTTTATCATTGTCTTTATTGATGGCATACTTGTATACTCTAGAAGTCAAGAAGAGCACGAAGAGCATTTGAGAATTGTACTGCAAATATTGAGAGAACATAAATTGTATGCCAAGTTATCGAAGTGTGAATTTTGGCTAACTGAAGTATGTTTCTTAGGGCATGTCATTACTAAAGATGGCATAAAAATAGATCCGAAGAAAGTTGAAGCAGTAGCGGATTGGCCCCGACCCACAAGTGTAACTGAAGTCAGAAGTTTTTTTGGTATGGCAGGTTATTATCGAAGGTTTGTTAAAGATTTCTCTAAGATAGCATTGCCATTGACCAAGTTAACAAGAAAGCAGGTTAAATTTCAATGGGACGATTCTTGTGAAGAAAGTTTTCAGAAGCTTAAAACATGTATCACTACCCCAGTACTTGCTTTGCCATCTGGATCTAGTAGATTTACAGCATATTGTGATGCTTCAAGGGTAGGACTTGGATGTGTGCTTATGTAAAATGGAAAAGTGATAGCTTATGCATCCAGATAATTGAAGAGGCATGAATTGAATTACACCACCCATGATCTTGAACTGGCAGCGGTAGTCTTTGCTTTGAAGATTTGGAGGCATTATCTTTATAGTGAAACATATGAGATATTCACTGATCATAAAAGTCTCCAATACATTCTACAGTAAAAAGACCTTAATATGAGGCAGAGACGGTGGGCGGAGTTAATAAAGGATTATGATTGTCAAATCCTTTATCATCCTGGGAAGGCAAATGTGATAGCTGATGCATTAAGTAGGAAGTCGATGGGAAGTCTATCACATATTGTTGTTCATCGGAAGTCTTTAATTAGGGAAATGAAAGAATTAATTGATATGGGAATTCAGTTGGAGATTTCTGAATCACAAGCTCTATTTGTATAGTTTCAAGTGAAACCTAAATTGATTGATGAAATTAGAGTCTTACAACATAAGGATCTGCAGTTCCTCAAGCTAAAGGAGGATATGAAAGCTGGGAAGACTTTCGAGTTTCAATTAGATGATGGTGTATTGAAAATGGGGCAACGGTTGTGCGTGCCTGGCATTAATGGACTCAGAGAGAATATTTGAAAGAGATTCATTTTGCACCTTACAATGTTCACCCAGGGGCAACCAAAATGTATCATGATATGAAAAGTTGCTATTAGTGGCCGGGTATGAAGCAAGAGATAGACAAGTTTGTATTTACTTGTCTATCTTGTCAGTAAGTGAAATTCGAGCATCAGAAACCTTCTGGGTTGCTTCAGGAGATAGAGTTGCCTGAATGGAAATAGGAGCAGATCACTATGGATTTTGTAATTGGATTACCAAGAACTTCATGGGGTTATGACTCTATATGGGTGATTATGGGTCGGCTTATGAAGTCAGCTCATTTTCTCGAGGTTAAATCCACTTATTCAGTAGCCCAGTATGCTCAATTATATTTGGATAAAATTGTGAGATTGCATGGTGTACCAAAATCCATTATATCAGATCGGGGTACTCAGTTCACATCCTGATTTTGGCAGAAGTTTCAAGAAGCTTTAAGTACACAGCCGAATTTTAGTATTGCTTTCCACTCTCAAATTGATGGGCAATCTGAAAGAACCATTCGGTCACTGAAAGATATGCTTCATTTATGTATTCTTGATTTTGGAGGCAGTTGGGATCAACACCTACCTTTGGTGGAGTTTGCTTACAATAATAGCTATTATTCCACTATTGGTATTGCACCATATGAAGCATTGTATGGAAGAAAATACAGATCTTCAATATGTTGGGTGGAACTTGGGGATAAACAGATCGAAGGCCTAAAATTGATCAGAGTAACTACGGAGAAAGTGTCGATTATTGGAGAAATAATGAAGACAGCTTTTAGTCGGCAAAAAAGTTATGCGGATCCTAAGCGAAGAGATGTACAGTTAGCTATTAACGATCATGTATTCTTAAAGATTTTCCCAATGAAAGGTGTTACACGGTTTGACAAGAAGGGAAAACTTTCACCAAGGTATTTGGGACCATTTGAGATACTGGATAACGTGGGAAATGTATCTTATCGCTTAGCTCTTCCTCCGAGCTTAAGCCATGTTCATTCAGCATTTTATATCTCAATGCTCCGAAAGTATTTGTTTGATCTATCTCATATACTTCAGCCACAAATTATTGAAGTAGATGAGAATTTATCATATAAAGAAGTACTAGTTAAGAAAATAGATCGGCAAGTAAGGAAACTGAGAAATAAAGAAATTTATATGGTGAAAGTGCAATGGAGAAATCGAAGTGTTGAGGAATGCACGTGGGAAAGCGAAGCTAATATGCAACGAAAGTATCTACAGTTGTTTCATCAATAAGGTTAGCAATTTAAAATTCGAGGAAAATTTTTTCTGAAGGGGGTAGAATGTAATAACCCTAATTGAAAATTTAAAACGATTAAAGGTAGTTACAATAAACGAGCATCGGTAGTCGATTTTCTTTCATAGATTTTGTGCATTGCTTAGAATTAATTATGATTAACCTAAGTTGGGTAGATTAGTAGTATAAAAAAATAATTAAAGGATTAAATAGAATTAGAAAGAGTGTTAATTAATTAAATCAATTAAAAGACTTAAAAGGAAAACTTAGAAAACCTAGGTCTGAACATCTTTCGGTATTTGATTTTTAATAAATTCTAAAGTAATCTTTTGTCCAATTTTTCTTCACATTCCTAAAATTTTATGAACAATGGATGAGTTAAAAATAGAGTTGAGTGAAATTGATAAAATTTAAATGTTTAAATAGAGAAGTAAAAGAGATAGAAGAATAAGAAGAGGAAAATGACAATTTTGTAAATTTTGATAAATTGGTCAAAATTTGACTAACAATTAAAATAAGTAAAACAAATAAATAATGATTAAATGGGATAGATGGATGTCCAAGTGGAGAAATCTCCACTAAATTAATTTGTTTTATTTCATCCAAAATAATAAAGACACAATCAAGGCTAAATTAATTTTCTTTTTATTTTTTTGTTCAAATTTTCTTTTCCTAAATTCTGATTGGTTATTAATTATTATAAATAAATAATTAGATAAAATTGTCACCATATTCTTCTTTCTCTTCCCTTGACTGAAAATTCTTCCGTAAAATTCTCTAAAATTTTACTTCACCTCACTCGCTGAAACCATTCTCCATCTTCATCAATTTTCATACCTCCATCTCCAAAACTCCTTTTCTTCATCAAATTTGTAGATAGTTAAAAGAAATTATTCAAAGGGATTAAAGAGGTAAAATATTTAAATAGTTCTATAATGTGATTTAATGAGTTTTAATGTTAATTTAGAGGTTTGATTAGTGAAAGGAAGTAGGATTAGAAGTAAATCTTTGGAAATTATGAATTTTCTGTGACTTGATAGAATATTGAGGCTGAGTTTTTATATCCTTAAAGTTGGAATTTCAAGATTTTTAAAACATTAAAATTGTATCTATATATGTTTAGATTAATTATCTTTCAGGAAGTTTTATCAAATTCTTATTGTGTTGAGAGATATAGACCACTGAGTATGGCTGACTCGGATTAGGGTTTATGCTAAGAGATTCTACTATTTTTTACAATTTTGAGGATATTAAAGTTTGATTCAAGGGAAACTCAAAACACAAAAAATATTTCTCTATATCTTATATAAAATTTCGTGAAAAAAACTACATTTGAATATCTGCATAATGATTTACAAGTAAAATAGTAGAGATTGCTTGTATAGAAATTGCAGGGTAAATTGCAGGATGTAGGACTGAATTTAAAATTTCACTATAAATTATATAGAGTTTAGAAAAATCTTATTTTTGGCCATATTATAGACTGAGATGTCTAGTTTAATTAGAAAAAATAATTAGAAAAATTGAATAAGTATAGAGGGAGATATGACTGAGAGAACCAAGGCTGTCAGTAGGATAAAAGTTGAAATTAACTATAAGAATTTGGAATTTGAGGGAAATTGATTAATTAGAGTTTTAATTAATGTAGGTTCTTATCAAATTGACACTAAATTATATTTAATTACATATGTAGCATCTAAAGGGGATGACAAAAAGGTTCATGATAACCTGTTTTGTCTTTGTTGAGTAGAGAAGGAAGATTAATTTTGGATTTTTGCTTTTAGAGGTGAGTAATATACATACTATTTTGCTTGGCATTGCCTTCAAAATAAATTATGGAAATTGCCATAAAATTCTATTATTGGCCAAAAATATCAATTGAATGATCCATGATTAATTTCATACCCTTTATAATCCCAAATGATTCCTTTTAAATGAATTTGCATGATTGACCTAATATTTCATATATTGAACCCTTAGAAGTGTTTAAGTTATTTTTGATTCCTAATGATTAAGCATTATATATATGGCATTAACGAAATGACAGAAATTTTAATGACATTGTGAACAGTGGGTTAATGATCCTAGCTAGAAGGGAGTTAAGGTCCTAACCATGCGGTCTGATGAACCGTATGAGTAAATAGCATGCAACCGAATTATAGCCTCTGCTTAAATGATCAATAATGATTCTGCCATTTTATGATATGATATGCCATAAATTCTTGATGCCAATGTGGAACCGAACCCATATGTTAAATGATTTCAATTTTATGAGTCTTTAACTGATTAATGATCACATGATTATTGTACATTTTATGCTATCGTTATCCTCTTTGTGAGGAACTTTCTTACTTAGCCTCACAAGTAAGATAATAAGTATATTACTCATTGAAATTAAATTCTTACCTCTTGTGGTTTAATATTTTCAGGTCCGTAATAGATAGTGGTGGTTCCAACCCATATTTTCCATCCGAACTTGGAACCGGCAGTATCTATATAACTGTCTCTACTATGAAGAATTTGTATTTTTTTTTTTTTTTTTGTTAATCTATAATTTCTCCATGATTATGATGGTAATGTGGGATAGGAATAACTACTGTGTTTACGACTCAGTTAATATTAGTATGAAATATCCGAACCTTAATTAAATTGATATTGTTATGATAATTAAAGTATGAGATTATAATATGAAAAATGAAAATCGAGGATATAATGTGAAATTTTAGAAGTGTTGGTTTTCTTGTAAGTTGTCTAAATTGAAAAATTAAATAAGTCGATCATTTGGGATGTTATATTTATAAAGGAAATTCTGTCAAATTTTTTATTATAAAAATTGCATAAATAATTTATAGGTCAATAATTTATAAATTATGATAATTTATACGGAAATCGATAGCTTTAAGCTAACTATTTTTTTTTTTTTAGAATCATCATATCTTAAAATGGGAATGTGACAAATTGACGCTCTCTATAACAACATTGAGCAAATGTTAATGGTAGCCAATTTGCATAAATATATTATTAATCTATTCTGATTTCTCAGTGTACTAAAAGAAAAAATAATTTTGCCTTGATGCATTTCTCAGAGTTGGTATAAATGTCTCTCTTTTTATATGGTTGATTTGTTTTCAGGCAATTCCTATTTCAGGCTGTTTCATAAAATGAAGGTCCTATACTTGTTAGACTCTATATGACATATGTTTAATCATGCAAATCATAGTGTTAGTGGCTGCTGCTATTAAATAAATTAAAAAAATAATTATTATTTTATTACTTTTATTTTTAATACAAAATTAAAATGATGAACTTATGCTTTTCGAGTTTTATTATATAATTATCCGTACGACTTATTAAAAATAAATATAGTATTTCATAAAAAATTTTCATTCTTATAATACTAACTATTAGCATTATAATTTCTGTAAAAATAATCTAATCATACGAAATTCTTAAAAAAAAAGAATTTATTTTTCTACATAAATGATTTTATTTTAATTTTTTAAATAAAATAATATATATTAAATTCACTTTCTTATTTCATTAAAAATAAATCATTCACAAGTAAATTAGATATTTCATATACTATAAAATAAATAAATAATTAGGCAACCAACCTAATCACACATGGCAAGTATATGGATGAATGATGATCATGTAAAGTGAAGGAAAAAAAAAAAGAAAAAGAAAAAGGTAATTAATTATTCATTTTATTTATTCTTAAGGGCCGAATTAGAATGATCTCTAGAAAGAGCTAAATGGATTTTCGTACAAAGTCTTGTGCAAATCTTCATTCACATCAATTAATTTCATTGTCTGCCCAAGATTCTAACTCCCCAACTGACATTTCGAGTTCTCCTAATCGCCTAACATCTCTACAAGCTTTTATGGAAATATTTAATTTATTTATTAATTCAACTGATGGATGTGTTAAGAATATAATTGCAAAAAAATCTCAAAAAATTTATGAAAATAATATTATAAATAATATTTTTTACAAAAATAACCCCATTCATTTCAAATAAAATTATGAAATCCAAAAATTTTTAATGACATAATTGCCCTTATTTTACTCGAGGAAAAAAAAAAAAAAAAACCGTATAATCGACTTTCTATTTTATGATTCTTCTTCATTATCAAACCATTCTTCAAACTTTTTATCATTCATTTTTATCATCTTTCTTCTTTATCGTTCTCCTTCATTATTAAATTGTTTTTTTTCTTTTTAACTTCTTCTTCATATTTTGACAAACATTTGATAAAATATCGACAATATATCGATTGATTAAAAATTTTTTAGGCTGAAAGAAAAATTAAGAAAGTGCAGTCGATTATAGACGAGATATCGTTGTTTTTTGTTGTAATTTGATCTTATTCTTCAATTTGAATTAATATATATTTTTTTTGAGACATAAATGTTAGTAAAAAAAGTTTTGACCTTATTTGGACATGGTTTGGCCATTGTTTTGACCTAGTTTCAATATAGCTTTGACTCAATTAAAGGTCAAAACTAGGTCGAAATAATATCGAAACTATATCCAAACAAGGTTGATAAATAGTGAACTATATTAAATTTTTCTTTTTAGCTATATATATTCATTAGATCAACATTATATTTATGTCGACTATGTTTCCACATGTTTCAATTCTATTGTCAGTCGAAACATATCGAAACTGATAATTAATAACTAATTAGTTAAAATTAATTTTGAATTGTACAAAATTCAGTCATATTTTAAATATAATGCATAATTAATTCAAAATTAAATCGAAATTGAATTTTAAATACAAATAAAAAATTATTATTTATTATTATAAAATAATATACAATACAGATATAGAAATTATATAAAATGATAAATTGTCCTACAATACATCAAGATGATAACTTCTCTAAGGAAGACTGCATACATTTAAAAAAAATAATATTTTTGATCCACTATCATAATCATTAAGTGGTTGGAAACCATTGCTTGCATTAATTATAGTTCACCCTATCCACGAAATAAACCTTAAATAAAAGATGATAAAAATAAATAATCATCAGTATCATACAACAACAAAAAAGGAACAGTGTTCGACTTATTTTGACTTAGTTTCAATATACTTTGATTAATTTTTGACCTACATTTATTGAGTCAAAACTAAGTCGAACCATAGTCGAAATGGAGTCGAAAAATTCAAAATAGAGTTAAAACAGAGTCGACACTGACTTTATATTATGTTACTGCTTATATTAATGTCGAAATGAGGTCGAAATAATAGTTGAAATAAGGTAAAGAAGTGATCCAAATATGTTCGAAAATTAGTCTACCCAGTTCATGTTTAATCGAAATATATATACAAATAAGTAAAAATATACAAAAATATTAACAAAAATAATTGGGTGATACGAACCAAAAACCCGATACATTGAGATATGAAAACAGATGTAATAAGTGATGACGCTAATAAGAAGAAGGGAATGCTTGGATAAGAAAAAAAAAATGAGAATAAGAGGTTAGTTAAAAGAATAAAGAAAACTTGATAAATTGCGAAAATCATCATAAAAATGGTGAGATTGAAAAAAAGAAGAAGAAAAGCTTTCATAACATAGTTTGAAAGAAAAATTTATCATGTAGAGATTATAATTATGTTAAATATGAAATGGATATCACTTTTGTGAAAAGCATTATACATAATGACATTTTCATAAATTTTTCAAAGATCTCATATTTATTAAATATAAATATTTAATAAAATTAATATAAAGATAATAATTTCTTCAATGATTATCTAACTTTTAAAATTGTTTCTCTTAACACTTTTAATTATTTAAAATATATAATTTAGAATTTTTGACTGAATTTTTAATTGTTTCTCAACTTTCTATGAGTTTCATCTTTTATAAATATCAATCGGGCTTTGTTCTTTATTACTATTTTGTTAATTTTTTTACGCATATCTTATATAAATTTACATATATCATATTAAATTTAATTTTACAATTCAACTAAAGATAAATAGTTTTTTTAATTGATTATCGATATGAAATTAAGAGATTGATAAGAGATAAAATTTTTATTCTGTCAATTTAATTAAAGGTAAATAATTCTTTTAATTGATTATTGATTTGAAACCAAAAAATTGGCAAGAAAATTTTTTGTAATATCTGCCATTTTTTAAGTGTATTTGTTGATTTTATATATTTGGAAAATTTTAAAAGATTTAAATGAGAAGTTTGAAATTTCAGAAAATTTTTGTTTAAGAACTGCAGCAGAATTCAGTGTTGACCATTACTTGCTTCTAAAGACACAATTGGGTAAAGTGTAAAATATGAAAGTTGTTAATTTATGTTTTAGCTATAATTCTGTAAAATGGTTTGGTAAAATTCT
>CANXYC010043691.1:0-12407 GCA_948193065.1 Aleurites moluccanus
TATATATATATATATATATATATATATATACATGTATATATATATACATATATATATATATGTATCTGATGATATTTAATGGTACATGGTTATAGATTATGCATCTGATACTGGGTTCTACGGGTGTCGGCCGCTATTGGCATCTCCCATATCCTAGGATCGTTGCGATCCGGAAACGGGTCATGACAGTTAGCATTGAGAGCATGCATATGAGCATAACCTAGATGTATTTTTCTAACATGGCATCTATAGCTCTTATGACCAAATTTACCATAATAAAAGCATTGCACATTACGATTAGCATGGGATATAGTACATGCAAATAAGGGTCTTTGTTTACCCTTTGCCTTGGTCATATTTTTCTTAGGGAGTTCACAAGGCAATTGTGATGTGGTACAATATGCATTGGTCATAGATGTGGATGGCTCAACACTTTGAGATTTAAGAATCTCATCTAGTTTGTCTTTGCCATTGCAAAACATAGCCAAAGACTCATCATAAGCAGCAATTTTAGCCTTTAAGGCTTCATTCTCATGCATAATCTCATTTAGCTCATGAGTCTTTTGGGTGATGGTGCTCTCTAATTCAATTTTAGATGTATTTAATTCATCTATCTCATTTTTAAAACCATCACAAGCATCCACAACCTTACTATACATACTTTTCAATTTATCATATTTAATTTGTAATTTTTGATACTTTGAAAGTAATGTCTCTAATATAAACATGGCATCATCATCATTATTAAAGGAGTTTGAAATATTTACCTCATTTGAAGATGCATCCTCCTAAATTTCCATGAAGCAAAGATTGGCATATTCATCTTTGCTATCTTCATCATCCTCATCTGATTCACTTGAGTCATCCCAAGTCACTGCCAAAGCCTTTTTCTTGAAGTTCTTCTTATTCTTTAGCTTTAGGCAATCGGGTACAATGTGACCATACTTGCCGCATTTGAAGCACTTCACTTGATTGCTTCTTTGCTTGACTTCCTTCTAACATGGCTTCTTGTTTTTAAGAATTAAGTTCCTTATCTTCAATGTAAGAATAGCCATGTCATCATCATCATCCTATTCCTCATCCTCTTCATCTTCATTTTCACTTGAGGATACTTCTTTTGAAGCAATGAAGACCAACCTCTTCTTTTCTTCATGCTTTCCTTGAGATAGGGTAATCTCATGAGTGAGTAACTTACCCATTAAAATATCAGTTGGAAGGATGCTCAAATTATTTGCCTCTTCAATGGAGGCTATCCTTGCTTCCCAATCCTTCTTGGGGAGTACTCTAAGAATCTTGCCATTGATGTCTTCTAAGGAGTATACCTTCCCAAGCTTCCTCATCCCATTCATAATCACCATAAGGCGATTGTACATTTCCGAAACCTTCTCATTTGGATCCATTTTGAACAATTCATATTCATGAATAAGAAGTTGAATTTTCTTACCCTTGACTTGGTTGGTGCCTTCATAAGTGGTCTCAAGAGTTTCCCATATTTCCTTGGCTAAAATACAATGAGAGATTTTTCCATACTATTCTCTACTCAATACACAATAGAGATTGTGCATTGCTTTTCGGTTTCTCCCATTTGCCTTCTTCTCATTTTTTGTCCATTCACTTTTGAGCTTATTCACCTCTATGCCATCAATGATTTTAGTGGGGATGACATGCCTTTCTTCAACTACATCCCATAAATCAATACCGTCACTATCCATGAAAATTTCCATTCGATTCTTCTAATATGGATAGTCGGTGCCATCAAAATAGGGTGGTCTAATGGTTGAACCTTCTTCAACAATGCTTGATCTTGAAGTTGCCATTTTAATCTTTATTCCAAGATGGTTAAATCTTTTAAAAAGTGAAAATAAAGCTCTGATATCAATTATAAGTCCCTTTGGTAACCAAGAGGGGAGGGGGGGGGGGGGGGGGTGAATTGGTTGTTTGCAGATTTAACAACAAATTAAAAATTTAATTGAAGGAAAGAAAGGGAAGAAGAGAGAACACAAAGGATTTATAGTGGTTCGGGAATCTTGCCTACATCCACTCCTCAAGATCACACTTGAGAGTTCTCTTAACCTATCCTTTTATGGGTGCAAGATCAAATCCAAGTGTTTAGGCTAATACTCAAACTTTACAAGTATTTTACAACGGCTCACACTCAATCTATATAAGTGTTTTCTAAGGCTCACACTAAAACCCAATAAGAATTATAAAAGAGAAGAAAAAGAAAAACCCCTTACAAGAATTTTTCCAACACTCAAAGAATAGCACAACTAAAGGTGCTTTGATAATTTCAGCTCATTTCAAGTAAATACAAGAATTAATTTGATTTAATCTCTCAAATACTTAATCTCTTATTAATCTCAAGTTCTACAACTTGTTTGAGTTTCATACTATCTTGTATTTATATTGGATCAAATATAGTCGTTATGGACTAAAATATAGATGTTACAATACTTTCCAACTACTAGTTTTGCTGTTTGAATCGCAGGAATCGCCCCCGTGACTTTTTATCCCTATCAGAGTAGTAAATTAAAATTTTTATATCTTGAGTTATATAACTCCAAATCATGCACTGTTTTTTGCATTGAAAACTTTAAGATGTCTACTTAAAATTTTTAGTTTAACTAAACTCAAAAATGATCAATATTCATGTCCTAAAAAATCATAACATTTTCTTGGTCCAATCTATAAGACAGTTTGAGCATACTTCACTAATTCTTCAATTTCTCCTTCTATCGAGCTCAAAATCACTTGATTATTTTTCTATATGAAACTAGACATCTAGAGATTTAATCATATATAGTGGAATGCTTAAATTCTTCTTCTATAATTTCCAAAAATATTTTCAAGTTGCACTATTAATTATATCCTAGTCTGTTAGCTTGAGCATAATTCCTTCAAAAATTCATATCTTCTTTTTCCAATGTCCAATGCTCAATCTAATTTTTGTTCCTAATACTAGACATCCATATATATTTCCATTCATGCATGTATGTTCTAATAAATTCTCCCAATTCATACAGAATTTGGCATCATTCTAGACTATATGCAAATCTGCCAGTTTTTTCAGAGTCGTGCTTTTGAATTTCACTAGTCGCGGTTGTGACTATCCTTGTCACACCCGTTACTTTTGTGTCACTGTACATCTTCAAGCTATTGGATGTTTTGAGATATTCTAAATTTAATTTCGCATCCGTGAATAAACTTGTCACACCGGCAACTTCACCTAGTCGCACCCGTGACTTTTTTGTGTCGCGCTCGCTACTGGAGGGACACTGTTCATCTTGAAGCTACTAGATATTTTTAAAATTTCTCAAATTAATTTCGCGTCTGCGACTGAAAAGTGTCATGCCCACAACCTGAAGCTTTTTAAGACTGTGACTGACTTTGTCGCACTTGTGACCAAACTTGTTCCTAGCATCGCACCTGCGACTACAAGTGGTCGCACCCATGATACACCGAAATTCAGCAACTTGCAGCTTCATTTCTAAAAATTGCAATCTTTAAATATGTTTCCCCTTAGCATGTGCACTTTATGAACTTTCTTAAAATGTGTTAGTCCTATAGTTTGAACAATAATCATGATTTCTCATGCCTCAATCAACTCAAATAAATTATTAGCACAAATAACACATTTATATTGTTTTGTTATCATTAAAATCAACATCAAGCCCAAGAGGGCTAACACTCTTGTGTCCCATCTACAAACACCGGGATGTCTCCTGCCACACCTAATACAAGCAGGTATAGTCTGTGATGTTTGATCAGCTTTGGATATACTAGCAGCTGCCCGCGGAGCTGATGAAGCTGCCTCAGATTGAGACTGCCCTCTGCCCATACTAACAACTGGCTGACTCTGTGAAGGTCTATAAACACTCTCAGCAAGTCTGGACTGTATACTCTGTCCTTCACTCCTCCTCTGACTTCTCTGGCCTCTATTACCACTCTTTATTGCTTGTTCCCTCTTTGCTCTTCATCTTTATATTTCAATTCCATTTGAGTAGCCTTATCAATCAACTTTGTCAGAGAAGTGAACTCCACAACCAATAAGGCATTATACAGGGATGCATGTAATCCTCTCCTGAAATGGCTAATCTCTATAGCCTCATCTGGAACAATCTTCCTTGCATACTTTTCCAATCTCTGAAATTCATCAGCATACTCTTGCACACTCATATTCCCCTGCTTTAGTCTTTCAAACTGTACCATTCTTCTGTCTTTCTTTCCCTCAGTCAGAAACTCATCCATTAACAATTGCTTGAACTCTTCTCAACTTGGAGGATTATCACCATATAATATGTCTTCTATATGCCTTGAAAACCAAACCCAAGCTTTATTCTTCAGTAATAATCCAATTAACTCAATGGCCCGAGCATCGGAGCAAGGTAATCTCATCACTACTTTCTTTACGTACTCCAGAAGATCACTAGGCTCGTCTCCCTGCTCACCTCTAAGCTCAGGCAATCCAAGCTTCAGAAAGTTAAACATAGAAACACCACCCTCATCAATAACTCTCCGAGCCTCTCGTCTAATCACAGGCCTCAGAGGAGGTACCACAGGTGGAAGATGAACAGGTATTGGTGCCGGTGCTGGTGCAGGTTCCTGTCTTCCCTTTCTTAATTCTTTTATCTGTCTTCTCAACTCTTCATTTTCTCTCATCAACTGCTCATTTACCAATCCCGCATTTTCATCTATTTCTTCCTCTTCCACTTCTAACCTTTTTCTTACAGGTGGTGGTTCCATAAACTCAACTCTCTCCGGTGAAATATTAGAAGCTACTTCATCTTCCAATCTTCTACCAAGTCGAGGGGGACCCCGTCTAATCGACTCCAATTAAGCAACTCTTCGACCTCTGCCTCGTCCTCTAGGACATCCTCATGGTGGCATTTTTACTAGAATACATATAAGGAACAATTATTAGTTAACGATACACAGATAACACACATAATAGATAACAAACAATTGGTGATATAGGAATTCCTATTGCTCTATGGTTCACTTAAATTTTATGATACTTATTTTTAATTAATTATTTTAATTTTAATCTTTGCTCTGATACCAACTTTGTCACATCCCTCACTTCAAGAGTCATGACGGTCCTAGGAAATGGGAAGACGTAAGGCCATCTAAACCTGTAGAACCCCAAATAACAATTTTATAGAAAAAAAATTGGCGTAGCTCCCTCTATTTTCCAACAATTACCTAGGACCAAAGTCCTTCTCTTCCATATATAATCAATTAACTCAACTTGTAAAAGAAATTTCACTTCTAACACATTCATCCTTATACCCTCAACTTCAATTATTAAAAGTCACTCACCATAAATCAAATATTTTCATTTCAATATTTATACCATCATTACTAATTATTTTCACTAGGTTAATATAATGCACATCACTAGGAAATATCATATGTTCAACATATTTCAACATTTATATATTCCAAAATATTATTTAACTTTTTACAAACCATGGAGCATTCTAGAAGTAAAACACCAAAATATGGAGGCTATACATAGAAAAGAAAGGTTCGCAGCCGAAGAAGAGAAGAAGCTGGACCCACACCTATCTACAATCTCCTGAAAAATAATAAACCACTAAAGGATGAGATAATACTCAGTGAGTAATGTATATATATCACTTCACTTATGAAGCTAGGTTAAAGAAAGAGACTCACAAAGAAGTGAACGAATATAATAAGAATAATTTACAAATGGTTAAGCATTTAAAGAATAAATTGGTATTTTAGCCATTGGAAATGTAAATCAATAACAAACATATAACATTGATATAGATATGAACTCATAGTCAATAATATAGGTGGTGTACAAGGTAGTTTCAATCAATAGGTGAATGCAATAGCTAATGGTTTGCAATAACAAATGGGTTGTAATAATGATAGATTTATAATCATTGTATAAAGTGGAGGCTATAATTGGTAGCATACTTATCACTCGTACAGCTGATCAAACTGTATGGCTAAGAACACCCCTCTCAGTTGGGGTCCACTATAAACATTTTATTGTGCACAACGCCTGATATAATTATTATCCTCTTCTATCAGGTGAGTAGGTTTGTCATTAGCACATTAGGTTTGTATTCGATTCAAGGCTCACATTTAACAATGAAGAGAAATGATAAATGTTAAGATTCAACAAAGAGACATTTGGCCATAATTTTAATTTCCATATCCAATGGCTATAATTTTAGCTATTAAGTAAACTAAAGTACTTAAGGTACTAATAAGAAAAATGAATATGTTCAAGCCAAATTTAGAAAACAATAATAAAGAAATTGGCATGTTTACATTAGCTCAAATAAAATGCTAGTTAACAATTTAGGTATTTCAATCAATTAGGGTATCATTGGGCTTCCATTAAACAAAGATATAAATTAGAAACCCTAAATGAACAAAGCATTATAATAAAAATGGGAAATTAAGGTTCCAATCAAGCAAGGCTACAATGCAATAAACATTGGCAAATTCAATTGGATTCAATTTCAAGTAAAATGACATATATACATACTCACCTTTCCAAACTCTAGTTCCAACTCTCAACCCTCTAATCTAGTACAAGCAAAATGAATGGTCCAAGGGTTCTTATTCTTTATATTTCTCTTTTGAAACTATAAGAGTAAATAAATAGTTTTAATACTTAATTTACATTAAAGTTACACAATGTGATTTAAATTTTAACTTTCCCTCTCAAATTCTAAAATTTGATTTCTGGCAGCCTTGATTCTCTTAGTAAGTTCTCAAGTTATACTTATCCAATTACTCTAATTATTTTTTTTAATAAACTAGACATATGAGGGTTTAACATATTAAAATTTCAAATTTTTCTGGACACTACACGAATTATGGTGAATTTCCTAAATCTGCCCTGCATCCTGAAATATGTCCTGCAAATCCTATCCGAGTAACTCATAATTTTTCATTCACATCTCAACATGTAAATATCCAAATGATGTTCTGTTTTCACTAAAATTTAGATAAAATACAGGGAAATATATTTTTTTTTTTGTTTTGAGTTTTCTCTAATTTTGAATTTAAGGTTCTCAAAAATATAAAATACAATAAGGTTTAATAATCCAAACCCTAACCCGAGTCAGAGATACTCATCATCTAATATATCTTTACACAGAAAGAATTTGATAAAACTTCCTTAAAGACATATATTCTAAACATTCATATATACAACTTTCATGTTTTGTGAATTTCCAAAATATAAATATAAAATCTGAAAAATTAGCTTTTAAAATTCTGTCAAGATCTAGAAATTCTGAATTTCTAAGAGTTACTTCTAATTTTATCTTTCTTTTATTAATTTAATCTCTAATCTACTAATTAAGCTCACTAAATTAAATTATGGAGTGAGTTTAAAGATATTACTTCTTTGAAACTCTTGAAATTTTCCTTTAGATTCCAACAAAAATCCAAGAATTTGATGAGAAAAGATGGTGAAATTTTTTTTGTTCACAAGATGATTATTTATATAATTATATGACTAATTAAATATTTTAAAAAAGTTACAATTAATTTAGTGGGAGAGAGGCCATTTGGCTGGCTACCCCACCTCAAATTTTTTTTTATTAGTCAATTTACCTTTTTTACCTTAATTTTTTTAAAAAACTATAAAATTATCATTTTCTTCTTATTCTTTTATTTACTATTTATACATTTAAATTTTTATTAATTTCACTCAATTCTATTTTTAACTCACTCACTATTTATCTAACTTTAGATATTCCATAATCGTTTCTAACTAATGCACTTTTTAAATTTTAAAAAATTTCACTACCGATACTTGTTTTTTAAAATTATCCTTAATTATTTTAGAATTTAATTAGGGTTATTACATATATAATCTGCTCCGAAGTCGACTTTATTATATAATTATCATATCGAGTTCAGATAATTATATAATCTATTCCGAACTCGACTTTATTATATATATTATTATTTTTTATGTGAAATATAAATTATACCATATGGATATGTAAATATATATATAAATGAATATACACGTATAAAAAATAGCATTAAAAATATTTTTTTAAAGAGAAAAATAAAAAATAAAAATAAAATATATAAACAAGTATCATCTCGACTGGTATTTTTTATTTTTAAATTGATCAAATTCAAATTTTACAAAATCCGTTTCAAATCCGACCTGTTACTGTTCTAATGAATTCTAAGCAGCAATATCTTAAAATTTATAATCCAACTATCTGAAATAACTAAATTTATAATTTGTTAATATATAAATTATAATTTTTAGTAATAATATATTATTATAATAAATTTTCTATTAATAATATTTAATATTTTTAATAATAATTTTTAATTTTATTTTAATAAATTTATAAATTAATGATATTTAAATTATAAATTATAATTATTCAGATAATTTATTTATTATTGATAATCAAATTAAAAATATTTAATTCGATTTAGTGTGATTATATTTAATTTTTAAAAAAATTTAATTTGATTCGATTATTATTTTAAGGAGTTTAAAATTTTCAATTAATTAATTTTTATTCCTTTAGATAAGGTTAGTTATCCCTAATTCTGGGTTTGGATTGTGGTTTGGTTTCTAATGATCTTCAAATCAATAAATTTTAGAAAAGAGAGAGGCCTATGAAAGTCAGCAGTTGATAAAGTCAAAACGTCAAATAAACAAAGAAAGAGACATGGTAGTCTTGTGTTAGTTATGAAAACTTTGACATTAAAATGCTATAACTTGAAAAGAAAATAAAAAAAATTTATGCGAGGAACAATTCAAAGTGAAACTGCGGTGAAAGAGGCGCGAATACTGTGATTGGGACACGTCCCTTTTTTTTTTTTTTAAGGTTGGTAGGCTGTAATTGAGTCTAGGGGAATAGAGTTTTAATTTATTTAGATTCAATTGGATATTTTTTTTCGTGTTTGAATATGAGTTTAAAATTAAAAAAAAAAATTATATTAAAAATTGACTCATTTAATTATTAAATAAGTTCGAACTCATCAAAGATTTATTTATAAATTATAATAAAATTTAATTTCAAATCAATTAGTTAATAAATTATAATTGAGTTACAATCAAATTTAAATTTGACTCATTTTAAATCTCACTTATAACATTTAATTAATAATAATAATAATAATAAATTCAATATACACATATTTTAAAGATATTAATTAATAAAAAATATATTTTTAAAGATTATGATATTAAATTATATAATACTAATAAAATCTTAATTTAAAACTTTATTAATATTGCAAAAATATAATTATAATCATATAATATTTATTTAAGAGTTACATGTCTTTTTAAAAATATAATGTCATAGTGATTTTAGAAAAAAATAATAATTATATAACATCATTAAACTATTTACCTATATATTTTATATATTTATACTACTCGACTAGTCTAATAATTAAAATATATATGACACATGGATTAAGTGAATAAATATTATTTTTTAAAAAAAATATAATAATAATTTTTCTAATAAAGGATAACTTTTATTAAAAATTAAAAATACAATTAAATATATAATTTATTTCATTTAAAAAAATATTTAAAATGCAATATATAAGAAAAAAAAATATTTAATATGTGTTTTAGTCCAATTAAATTATCAAAAAAATTATAGGAGTATCAAAATATATTTTTTGAGTGCCAAAATTATTAAACTAATAATAATAATAATAATTATCATTATCGAGTTGTTCTTAAATATATTAATTGAGCTGTTTGTGAATGTATTCACGAATTTAATTAAATCGAGTTTAATTGAATTTTGAAATAACGCTTAAATTTAATTTATTTATAAAATAAATAACGCATATAAATTTTTATTAAGCCTAACATTAAATAATTAATAATCGATTCAGCTCATTAATAATCGATTCAGCTCATTTGCATCCTTATAGGCTGGCCACCTTGGACGCTGTCAAACCAAAAATAATTAAGTTTTACTTCTTCTTCTTTTTTATCTAAGTAAATATAATACTCTAATAGGTAGTTAGAGAGAAGGAATATAAATTTTTAAAAGAAATATAAACTATCGGTATTTAAATTTATTTACCTCATATACTTTATAAAAAGGTACTCCTTTTCATATATCTGATTTGGACATGCATAACTAATATTACACTTAGAATATTAAAGCATGATAAAATGTTTTTTTTTTTTTTTAATGTTAAAAGAAAAAGAAAAAGAAAATGGTATTCAATCATTAGACTATTAATATATTAAGAATTCTATAAATGTCACAATTGTTTGTAATGATTACTGTCTAACAATGCGTTTGAAACTGAATTGATTATTAAATTTATTTATTCATGAATAAATGTTAATAGATCATCCACGGCAGCAAATACTTCGCCTCGGCAGTATATCACCTCCCCCAACAGACTAGCTCACTCTTTTAATGAGGAGAGTTTGTCTCAATATATTTTTTAAACTTTTCAAATACGTAATTTCTAACACCTCTAAAATAATTATATCTGAGTCATCTTAAAATAAGGCTCCACACCTAATAACCAACGATGCAACTACATTATTTCACTGTCCAGCTCAGTACAATATTATTAAAATTCCTCAATCATGTAAAACATTAGATAGTAAGTTCTTAGAATAAGGAGGAGGTGAATAAAAATATAAAAATTCAAAAGTAAATCCAATTTTTAGATGCAAACACCCTAAATCAAAGTAATAATAATAAAATAAATGAGTTTAAGAAAATAATTTTTTGTCATTTTTATAGTAGTTCGGAGCCAACTCTTTTCCTACGTCCACAAATATGATTCTACTAGTATGAACGAAGTTGCACCCAAAGCCTTACTAGTAATTAAATTGACACAAGACATTACAAATGGAGTTTGAGGTTTTTTGTCACTCAATGATACAGATACAAAGTTATTACAAGAGTAGGAATTGACTTATATAGCTTATACAATAATGAACACATAGAATATAAGCTTGCAATAAAATATGTTCAAAATAGAGTACAAGATTTAGAGCTAACTTGGAATATTTTAGTCTTCAAAAATAGAGTTCATCTTTTATATTGCTTCATTTGCGATTCAGAAAATGTGACTATTCTGGTGTGAAAATAACAGATTTTACACTTACATTATTTAAAACTGATCTTTGATACTTTATAGATTTGCTGAAAAGCGGCAAGTAATGACTATGTATCGATGAGTAACGATTATTATTGTCACATCCTAATTTTGAAACATAACAGTTTTAGAATATAAGAACAACATAAGACTGCTGACATCCATAAAATCCTTCTATAACCTGCAGACATTATGTGCTATAATATATCTATATTCATTTAATCAATCTATTTATCATCATCTGTAATTATATTTGATCTCAACACATCTCGTTTACATTATATATCAATAACTAAATAGCATTACAAACAATATTAAGCTTAGTCATCCTAATAATTTATGTAATACCCTAGCAGATAGTACAGTAGACAGTTAGATATAGTGAATCCAAACAATGGACATGATGGTAATTTATGAATGGATAGGCTGAATTAGTACAAAGGTTATACATAGGACATTCAATGACACAGAAAAATTTTACAGTGTTAATAGTGAAATTTTATAATATTCCAAGAAGTTTTTTTTTACAGAAATTATTGAGGAAACCTAATATTAAGATCCTAAAATATTGAGAAAAAAATAATATAAGGTTGAATATGGAGTTAGAAAGGCAAATGGATAGACAGTTTTATTAAGTACTAAACCAAAAATACCGGAAATAATTAGACAGCCTAAAGAGTAATTTTTATACCGAATTTAAAGTAAATTAATATAGATATATGGATAGTAAGAGAACTAAAATAATGTTAATTTTTGGTAAAAAAAAAAAAAGAGTGAAAAAGTGATTGGAATGACTAGAAATTAATAAAATGACAAAATTGTAAATAAGAGCAACATGAGGGACATTTCTGGAAATGGGTTGTCTAGCATATATAATCAGATTCAGAATAATTTTAAATGATAGAACAAGCTAAAATCAGTCATTTCACTCCCCACATTTGTAACACCTCAGTTGAAAGGCTTAGAACACAACCTTTAGAGGCAAGCCAGAGGGGATTTTCTTATATGTTTGTATGATATGTATAATGCATGTTTATGCTTATATTGAATGAATATGCATGTTTTAGATGGTTTTACACATGTTAAAGTACATCAAAGGCTGTTAGGAAGAATTTGGAAGAAACTTGAAATTTTGTGAACGGGGGGCAAAATAGTCATTTTGCACCACCTCGAGTTCTTATGGAATTATCACCATATTTAGAAGTAGAAAATGATTTAAGTGAATGTAAATGGTGTTAGTTTATTAATTTGAAGATTTGATTGAAAAATAAATCCGATTGAAAATT